>MJUU01060095.1:169395-193176 GCA_002080025.1 Modiolus philippinarum | reverse complement strand
TTGCCCCCCCCAATTTTTTTTTAACCCCCGAAAATTTTTTTAATAAAAAAAAAGAAAAATTGAAAAAAAAATCGAAAAAATGGTATGTGATAAAGGGTAAGCCATGCGATAAAGGGTATGCGATAAAGGGTAAGCCATGCGATAAAGGGTATGCGATAAAGCGTATGACGTCATAGTGTGAATACGGAATGAACGTCATACACTGTATCACATATTCAAAACGTCTGTATTTATTACTAAATATATGATAAAAATTCATAATACCTGACCGCAAACCTTTGCATTGATAACTCAACGGACCTGAAACCAACGGACGAGCATGATGATTTTATAAAGAATTCCCGCATTTGAGTAAAAATATTCCCACATATGCGGTATATGATTTTTGTTATTTAAAATTTCCAATGCTGATGTAACGAAGAGTATCACAAAAATCCCGATAGTGTGTATCTTTCGACAAATGTATTTGCTTTCAAGAATATGTTAGGGGATGAACCCTGTAAGCTGTACAAGGTTTTAGGCGTATAACTCTTTGGATCGCTAATGACTCCATCCAAAATGTTGATTAGTTCCAAAAGTTCTTTTTCAATGTAATTCTCTTCATGTAGAATGTTCAGCACCTGAATCGTTTTTCAAAAGCTCGGTATAGGGCCTTCGGGTGCCTCCCCGAGTGGTTAGCAGCGGGACGCCTTACATGTGTGTGATAGTCAGGCCATATAAGGCAAAACTTGTCGTGAACTACTGAAGAATAATTGGTTAATGTCACGCTTCATACAGTATAGACCGCTCCACCTCTTCAATATTTCTCGTTAAATGAATAGACTTCCCGGACGTCGTATGGAAAGCTAAATTTCCTGCCCCTACCCATTATTCTACATTTACAGTTTGACTCAAAAAACGTTATCACCTTTGTCTTGTTCTTGTCCTGCTGTATTTCTAATATTGCAATAAAACTCTAATCAATCAAACAATCTATAGAAATCTTTCAAAGAATACTCCAATTTAAGAAGGCATTCTAAATATGGGTATGTAGCTCCACACGTAATACAGGGTTGCTACTTCTTGAGGGTCTCCAAAGTCAAGGATATTTCCAGGACTTTTCAAGGACCAAAATAGTCGACAAAACACAGGGTTGCAATATTTTTTTCCAGATAGTGTTTAAATACCACCTATCGACATCAAATTTATTAAATTCCAAGGTTTTACCAGGACATTTCCATGCCCTTGAAATGAAATTCAACGGTTTTTCCAGTTTTTAAGGATGTGTGGCAACCCTGGTAATATAATTGACAGTACAATCAGAAGTCTTTGTTGCTACTCACTTATGGAATAAAACATTCAGTTAAGCATTCAACTACATTGTACTTTTATAACCCATCATAGTTTAAAGCATCGTTTTAGTACACAAATAGCGAGGAAAATGTTAGAATTTTGTATGCATCGTCCCGACATAATATAAACCAAGAACCAGTATGAAAAACATCGACTAGTGCCGTATTACGATCCGAAGGATCTCTTTCCAGTAACCGTTACCTTAGATTGATACTAAACTAATCTCCGACCATTTTACGCCCGTTTCACAAACCGCCATAGAGTGTACAAATATAAGGTAGCAATAAAAGCAATTTCAAATACAGTAGAATATTACAAGTTCACCCCGGTACCTCTCATATGTAAGATATGGAAAGAACAACAACCGTAAAAACGGCAAAATTAGAGGAAGAGGTGATTTTGTTTTTGTTTTTCCTTATTTTTTCAAATGCATATAACGTTATATTTTCAATTGTATCAACACACCAACACGTTAACAAACCAACACACGGATATCAACACATTTTTTTTTTACCAAGAACAATGCATTAAAGAAGAACAGGTATATAACCGATCATATAATTAGCTACATATATTCCATATATCTTATTCCATATCTTTCAATTTTCAAAATCTAAGAATAGTCAAGTATAAATCATGACCAAATAGCCGAAAAAAAATAGAATAACAAGCAGAGCAGGGATAAATCTGATCTTGTCATCAACTACATTTATTAGTACATACAGTATATTCCATATCTGTTTATTGATACGCATATTCCATCTCTCTTTATTGTTACATATATTCCGTGTCTTCCAATTTTGGAAATCTGAGAATCGACAAATACAAATGATGGCTAAATAGCCGAAGAAGTAGAACAGGGATCATCAGCGACATATATTCCATATCTCTTTATTTTCAAAACCAAGGATAGTTAAAAACTATCATAACAAAAAATAGCCGATAACAGGTAGAATAATAAAATTTTTCTACAACATAGCTGCATTTTTGTTGTTTTGTTTTTTGGGTTTTTTTTTGTTTTGTTTTGTTTTGTTTTTTTTTGTGAAAACACAAGGTACACTGTATTAGTAGAATATTACAAGTTCACCCCGGTACCTCTCATATGTAAGATATGGAAAGAACAACAACCTAAAAAACTCAAAACTTTCGCATCCGATGCACCTTTCAGGCGAGAGAATACCATCCTTAAGGGCTTCCTATGAATGTGTATACTCATATCCACTTCCTTTATATAAACATATACTATCCAATACTTACAAAGAAGGCTTAAATGAAGAAAAACATATTTCATATACGTTTTATTAATAAACCCCTGTGTTCATTGCCTCCAGGGATGTAGGAAATTACAAATACAAATGAACTGATCAAAATTCTTTTTTTTTTCTACATTGGATACAAATTACAGCAGCTACAAACATGTACTATAAGAAACAAAATATTCTGTTGTAATAAATGCAAAGTTTGTATAAGAATTATATCTCATAATGTTCTAAATTTCTAAAGTTGACAAACTTTTTTGAAACCTTATCGAATAAAGACGTCCCTTGATCCAAGTGCAATGCTGCCGAGGATAGAGTACTATCAGGACTCAACAGTTTTCCTACATGCGCATAATGCGTGATCATGCCCTTTGAACTCCACACAACATGTTGATTGACAGCGGTATCCTCGACCCCTAGCATTCTTAAGGTAATAGCACAGCCCCTTCTACTGCTGTGCGAAGTTTCTCCCTGATATAAATTAATGGTGTTCAGATGCATTTTTAACCTATCAGTCATGCATGATGATGACACTGGACAATCAGTTATACGCCTTGACTTCTTATCTTTTACTCTGAATATATAGCCCTGGTTTAAATCTATATCTAATAAATTGGCTAATAGCTTGTACTTTTTCAATAGCTGAATCGGACATAAATCTTCGTCCATTGAAGGGAGTATGACAAAATTGTTTGGATTGTCAACTGAGGCTGTTTTTCCAGATTGCTGAGATACGAAAATTCCATTTGATTCGGGTATTTTAAACAAGTTTTCAGCTTTTAAGAGACCTAAATCTCCACCCCTATTCCCAGAATGACATAAAAATGAGAAATATGCCATGTCTCTAGCGAATAAATATTTAGTAATAAGGTCTTTTTCTACAGATACTTTGTAAGATAAATATCTACATAAACGACCCAACTTGTTAAACATCAGTGGGATTGCTTGTTTCTCCGAAATATTAGCATTAGATTGTTCTATTGACACAGCTTGAATATGTTATTTTAGAATGTGCGATGATGCCGGATTGCCGCTATAAAGCAAGAATTCCATTCACCTGCCCTGCCATTGTCTCGAAAAACTGCCCTTATTTTCCCTACTAAACTGTCAATTGACTTTGCCGTCAACGTTTTTGGGCACCCACAATTTTTAAGGCCATGTTCCGATCGAAAAGGACAATTATCAGCATGAAGCTGTGTTCTTCCATTTTTTCCCCTGTAAACCAAAAATTTTCGTATATCCTCAGGGAGTGCATTATTAATATTTTTACTTGAATCGATTTGAAACAAAAATTTTTCCAATTCTGTCTTTAAATTGTTTTTTTTTGTTTGCTATAACTTCCAGAATCTAGCAAATTATCAAGCGTGTCTATTCTATTATCAATCGTGTGCAACATGTTTTCCCTTTCTTCGGTTTGCATTTCTTGACCTTGGGATACGTTCCTAGCCTGTCCACACATTTTACAAAAATTATAATCAATATCGTTAGGAGTTGAACAATCCCTGCAAGATACGTATGGACGCAATATATCCAGCAAAGATAGCCCCTACAAGAATATAGAATGAAACTATAAATATACAATTCCAGAATAGTTTTTTTTATAAGATATATACATAATAAGAAACATACAAAATGTTTTTCATTCAACAATTCAACCATGCAACAGTCTAAAATATGATTTACAAAACCATTTTCAATGTATCATACAGATTGTTAACTAATATGCTCTGTCCTGACTCGTTAAGGTGAACATTGTCTTTTAAATGTTGTTGATTAATATTACTATTGTCCATGAAGAACCATTCGTAATTGCGACACATGCTTTTAATGTCCGAATTTATGATCTCTGATCTAGCATTTATATAATCATCTTTTGTTGTGATAATTGATGATAAGATGACACGCACTTGTAAATTGTCGTTTGAAGTTTTTAAAAATCGAGTCAATGAACGTAGCTCCTGCTGTGCGGCAGATAACTGAACAAATTCATTTTCATACAAAAAACATTTGCTTAAATTATTTACACCAGCATGCACAAAAATGACAAAAGGTTGATACATTTCTACTAATCTCTGAAGATTTCTATGCACATCAGAAATCAGGCCTCCACCTTCTGAAAAAAACGTGAACCATAGGATTTCTAAAATTATTAATTAACAACAAAAATTTTATCATTGAATCACCAGCCAGCAAAAATGATAATTAGATGAAACAGACGGGTAATGCAGAAATATCATTTTGCCGTATGATGGACCCGCAGGTCGAGTTTTTACCCTTACTGCCCACAGATTCCAGGGTAATCCAAATTTGCCAAGAACATATCCTTTTTTCGTCGGGTATTTTAATACACCCGTTTGACCTTTTAAACCAATTACAAAAGCATCTTCAATAAAATTGACAAATTTTGGCATCCACAAGGGAGTTACACCCTCTGTTTTTACTACAATTGTGAATACACAATTAGTTTCTCTTAAAAAATTCATCACAGTTAAAACTAGCCCAAATGGCGGGAAAACATAACAATTCTCGTGATCACTGATGTTTTGGGAAAAAACGTTGACACCCGCCGACAAAGGTGTTGGGGGCGGTGTAAAGTGCTTCAATATGTTCCCCGTCCTATCTTTCATACTGTTCGAATCTAAAGCCATAAGATCTACAGTGTGGCTGAGCTCTCCCCCGAAATGTTGGTGAATACATTTCCAAACAGCTGGTGATAAAGTTGCGTCACACTTACTTACTTTCCTAGAAGGTTCATCTGCCAGATTTTCCTTTGTAGTTATATAATATAGATTTAAAATAATGTCAAAAAATAATGTCAAAATCAACAGTGAATATAAAAATGACCTTAATTACCGAGTTTAGCCGGGAACACTTAGAACCCTCATTGTTCCAAGCATGTATAAGAGCTTTATTGTCAACATTTGCGTCTACTCTGTGCCTTCGGATTCTTTCCCCAAAAGCCTGCAGACCTTTAATAATGCGTGTGCTTCTAGAACCATAATAGGCAAATTAAACATGTCCGGCTCCCATGCATCCCCTACGGAATGACGGATTCCTTTATCATCAAAAATGCCACCCCATTTATAACCCGAAGCGTCTGTAAATATTGTGACTGATAAATGCTTTTCTTCTTTCCACTCTAGCTTTCCTTCCCATATATCTAAAAATCTCCACGAAACAATTTCCTCCCTTAATCTCCCCTCTAACTTAACATGTGTTCTTAACTTTATGTCGTTGGAAATTGCATTGTTTATCTCTCGCGTGTATAGCTTTGCTGCAGGGACGGCCAGCATAAAAGAAATACACCTGCCAGCTAGTTGTTGTAATCCAGAACAGAAATTTGGGGTTTAGCAAGGCAATTCTCTCTAAAAGAAATAAATTTGTGCTTTTTGCTGTCAGTGATCCGAAAACAACGTTCTACTGAGTCAACGATGTAGCCAAGGATAACGGGTGACTGTGTGGGAACAAAAACGGTTTTTGACAGGTTTAAGCAATAGCCTAGTCTACTCAACACTTCACAAACGATATAATTAGCTAATAAAGCACTTTCTATGCCGGGCTGAACTTCATCGCTTCTAACTTCTTCAACCAATCTATCGTCAATATACAAAAACATAGGAATGCAAAATCGTCGCCGTATAAAATCGGTCGGTTGCATGTTCAGTGTGTGATATACATAGCTTGATAATTTAAGTCCAAATGGCATAGTTTTGAAACGAAAATAGTATCCACTCCATTGAAATCCTACAAGGTCGTACGAGTTCTTGGACAAAAATACATCGTCAAAACCTGATTTGTCATCAACGGACGTGAAGAAAGCACCCTCCTTGACTACTCTTGGTACATCCTTTAAGGTATCCAAGGTAAACGGAACATCTTGAATCCAATTATTTAAATACATAAGGTTAATGCACAGACGGGGTTTTGTTGGCTCCACTACAATGCGCGGGGGCTGCATAATCCCAATTTTTCCTTTGCACTCAATCGAACCATTTTTTAACCTCTCCATAATCGTATCCGTTATAAAATTAGTGAAAGTAACGCAATTATTAGAGTTATTAAAAATTCTCGGAGGTGGAAAAAGGTCATTGTATTCTTCCCCCCAAAATTTCCCCTTGAAATGTGTAATGTAATTATTGATGTCTACCCCATTTTCTAGTCAATCAAGAACTTCATTAGCCTGCAACGAATCATGCATTATCCGTTTCCACTGGTCTAAATGCGAATGAATTTGCCCTGCTACGAAAGAATTTGGGTTAGAGAATATTAAACTGTCGACCGAAGGAATGCCACTTCGTATGATTGCTGGGTCAAAGGAATCTTCTGCGGATAATGGTCTTCTTTTTACATCCTTCTCAGTTAAAATTTCGCCTTTTATATTGACAAATGATGGTAGCCTAACTTTAACTTCAGTCGGATCGCTATCAAAACATATACTTTGTTCCCATGGCTTCAGTCTAAAAACATCCTGCAACAATATAATATAGCTTTTATCAAGACTATACGTATACCAATTAATGTATTAGATTTTTCCTTTTCTTTTTCTTTTTTAATTATTGTTTATTTGCTGATTATTATATTTTTTATTGAATTCACGTGATTTAAAAAAAAAAAAAAAAAACTTTAACAGGCCTTAATTGTCCTAATATATATATATTTGCGACTAACACTACTGGCTTGAAGAGCTCGGCGGCACTGGACAATCTCTAAACATGTGGCACCATCAACAATTAAACAACTATAAATTCCATATATATTTGCGACTAACACTACTGGCTTGAAGAGCTCGGCGGCAATGGACAATCTCTAACCATGTGGCCTGGCTTTGCACACCGAAAACAAACAAGCTGAGACCCTGGAGCTCTTGGCCTAAACCTGCGAGGCTGGTAGTGAAATTGTGGAGGTGGAGGCCCTTGAGGTGCACCATAACGATTAAACATACTAAAACCGGCACCCCTACTAGTAAATTGATACATATTTTGAGGCGGGGTATTCACTTCTTCAGACTTGTGAAGCATACCAAAAGATTTCATTAATTTTTGTTTTTTTTTTCTAATATGATTTCTTCTTCCTTAGTACAAACAAGCTTTAATACCAAGGATGCTGCAAAATGCGGATTGGATTTGTGGGAATTAAAACGAATTATTATCAAATTAATTTTGTCCTTCAAATCACTGTTTTGTTTTCTCGCCAAGTTTTCGTATATAATTAGTCTTTCATTAAGTACATCTATATCCACCTTGGGACCTTTAGCATCCTCTTCTTTGACTTCCCGTTTGGCCCTCATTAAGTCAGATTCAGCATCCGCTGTTCTCTTGTCCTCAAGTTTCTTCTCAAGCTCATTTATTTTCTCCTCCAAGGATTTCATCTAAAGAAAGAAAATAAAAGCCACCTTGTTTCCAGATTGCTAACATTACTTACAAATTAAATCCTTGTATCCGATCATTCCATTAACTAGTTTATCAACAATTAAACAACTATAAATTCCATATGTGGCCTTAGCTAAATTGATCATTTATAAGTAAACAAATTGAACTCTATTATGTAACATTTCCCTTTACGAGGTCAATTTACTTGTCTGTCGCTTCATTAACCCTGATTAAAAGACGGTCTAACTTATGCAAATTGCAAATGTTCCTTTTCTTTTTAATGGAGAGAGAAATATAACATTTAAGTAAAATAGAATTAATATATATATATATAATGATGACAGCATTAATTGCCTCCTTAGAAACAAAGGCAATGTCATCTTGTGAGCTTTGAAGGCTGAATCGATGCATATATAGATGCAAATAAATAATATACTGTAGCTTATGAATAACTTATGAGTAATTCATTTGGTGTTATCAAAAATTTCATGAATTATAATTGTTTCCTCCTGTGTGTATTATAATCTTATCCCTTTGTCAATGGCATTCAAATGGGATATAAATGTGACGGTAACCCCATGACCTAGAGCATTTCTGTGCCACTTTAACTGTTCCTTTTTTGTTAAAAGTATTGAATCTTAGTCCTCAGCCATTCGACGACTAAATCTCTCCGAATTGAACATAGAAATTGAAATAGTTTGAATGAATTATTGTTCTTCTATAACTATCTTATCTTTCAATGCAGCTATTACGTTGAATAGTATACACTGATGTAAAAGATCAGCATAGCGGAAAAGGATGACCCACCATAACAAAATGCATTTGAATGTTCATTATTATTAAAGAGTTCAGCCTTAACGGGCATGATTGCGCATTGTAACTTAAAAAAACATAGAAAAATCTACATCGTATGATATTAATTGCATAGCATTAATTATCTGCCTTTTAAGACATAACATTCATTGCATTTCTAAAGGATTTATTTCCCTAATATATTGATTTATTCGTTTACATTATTTCAATTACCATTATTCTATACTATTATTAATTATTATTATTATAATCTTTATTTAATGAAATCACCATAACGTATTTTAAGTAATTATGCCAACCATTACGTTTTACATTGATCTGCGATAATCCAAAGTAAGAACCCGCCAAAAAATACATCTCCTCTTTCTTAGGTATTAAGTTGCTATTCATGTCGCCGGGATATGTTTAATCTGTAGCTCGTCTCTATAAATGATTATACAACAATTTGTGTATTTCTAGACTTTTATACACATGACTATAATCAAAATCGTCATATTACTCTGATTAAAATTGTTATTATTACAGAATCTAATGAATCTTTCGCTTTTTCCATTATTATTATTTATACAAATGTATATAATTATTGTTATTATTTTGATTCAAATTTTATTATTTATTCATTTGAATTTCTTTCTATTTTTCGCCTACCACTTCCGTAGAAAGATAATGAGCAACTTATGCGATTTAAAGAGAAATTTTAATCTGCAAGGTTATAAATTAACTTTGAAATTAACACAGTGCTGCATTGTCTAAAAATATTTTTTGTTTTTGTTTTTTTGTTTGTTTTTTTTTTTTAAATTCTTGTTAACTGTTTTTTGTTTGTTTGTTTTTTTGTTTTTATTTTTTACGAACTAGTTTAGTTATAACCTGTCTACAGGATAGTTATAAACCTACATTAATAAATTCAGTACTCTCCATGTATTAGCGTAATTTGGTATGTCGTGTATGAAAGGAGACTGGTTAACATACTATGGCATGCTTTTCGTACAATTACATTTAATTCATTATTACCACTATGACTCTATAATTTCATGTCTAGTTTCTATAATCATAACCAGTTGGAAAAAGTTCTCTTCTACATAACTTCATCGAATTTACCGTTAATTTCTAATCTACGTATGTGGCCATTTTACCATATATTGCTAATGCAACAACTACGTTCCTTCTGCACAGATAAAATCAAAATATTGGAGGGCAATAAATCGAAACAAATTAATACAGGCTAATAAAATCAATATCCAATACCAAATCAATGCGTTTCTGATTCAATGACTAAACCTTCTGATTACTCCATACTTCACCAGTATATTGATGAAAACTTGAAACCACAGCGTATCATATACAATACCATATTTCGTTCAATTTATGTATGTGTAACCCCTTTTCTCCAGGTGTCGACGACTTTATATATATATAAATATATATCTATTTTTAAACAAATATTTTCTCTTTTTTTTCTATTATGTCTACACCTATTGAAACAATCCAATATTTTACCTTCCTATTACATTTTGAACAAGTAAACTATTTTTTTACGAATTGCAATAACAAGAAACAAAAACAAAAATTATGAAAAACTTGCTGGTTTTAAATTACAATTGTTGTATCTGCTCTGAAAAAATTCTTTTTTCCATTTCCTTATTTTTCAACTTAAAATTTTTTGTCCATTCGACCTTTTACTTTTCAAACACATTTAAGCCCATTTTTCTTTATTCTTTTCAACATTTTCAAAAATTATATATTCTCTGTTTCTAATATTTCCAACTAACTTCTTTTCCCTTTTTTAGCTCACCTGGCCTAAAAGGCCATGTGAGCTTTTGCCATCGCTATGCGTCCGTCGTCCGTCCGTCTGTCTGTCTGTCAACAATTTCAAAAATCTTCTCCTCTGAAACCACTGGGCCAAATGTAACCAAACTTTGCCTGNCTTTATATATATATATATATATATATATATATATATTGTCTGATCTCTTACCACTGCTGTTTCACTTGTCTTTTTTCTTTTTGTTAATGGTTCTCCACTGCTTGGCCCTGCTTCGGAACCTGGCACCGAACTTGCTAATTTTCTTTCTTTCTCTTGAAGTCCGAAATGTACAATTTTAATAATGTTCTCACGGGAATCTTCTATGTTCCCCAACATTAAAATTTCCTCAATATTAACTGATTTGTCTTGTGCGATTTTGTGCAATTCCGATTTACTGAGGGTGCTTAACAGTTTTCCCTCAAATTCACTAATCTCCGGGTCCTCATCCTCCCTGAATCTTTTTAATATTGTTAATTGATCCATTTTTAAATTTTGAATGTGTCCCGATCAATAACCGAATAACGTCCTTTCCTCAAGACACACTCCAATCAACTGACAATGACTACATGTATGACCGCGTTATCTTACCCTTCGAGGCACCATGGGGTGAACTTGTAATAGTATCCTAGTGTAGTATTGACGATTGTTTAATAACGCCATGCCTTTAATCTACCCAGGGTGAAACATTTGTGACTGCTGGTAAATTTTCGAAAATGCCCCATTCTTACCTTTCACTTTTTATTAACAGTAACGAATAAAAAACAAATTATTAAGCTTTCTGCCTTGTGCTGTGTAAGAAGAACGAACTCGAACTCCAACTCATCTGTTGAAAGGTGCGTTTCCCCTTGATTTGGGGTACTACAATATGTACGAAATGAACAATATTTTTCATTTGTAGGAATGATGGCATTATTTTAGTATAAACAAAAAATAAAGCCCTTTTTTCTTCTGATTGATTTTTCATGATGTAATGAGTTTTTCAAGGCGTTGCTTGTTGGATTCATGCAAATAATTAAAAATCTGTACAAACTGTAACCTGATTTCTAAAACAGTCAAAATACTGACTCTAAATTGGAAAAGTTTCCCTCCAATCACGGTAGAATCAGCTATTTCTATGTGAAAATTCCTTTCAATATCCGGAAGGTCTGTAATTATCTCTAAAAATAAATGAAAACATATTGCAATTTTACTTAAAAAAATTCTTCATTCCCCAGGTGGTTATTTAAGTCTTTCTAAAAAATAATTCTACAGTCCCCAGGTAATTATTTTAGTCTTTCTAAATAAATTTCAAGGAAAATTGAACGATTTTGTTGTCAGCGACGTTTGTAAAAAGGTCTTTAAGACAATCAGAGGAATACAAATCACCCCTGATACCGGGAACATCTGCAGATTCAATTAAAACATCTTGGATTGTATACGAACAATTGAATGGAATGCATTCAAGTCGGTTAGCACTGTGTAGTATGAAACTGTTTCCCTGGTGTGTCCAATACCAGAGGAGCCAATTTTTTAACCGACGTCTGACTATATTCCATCCAGTTTATTATTTATTTTCAGATCTCATTTGGCCTGCATTAATTTCAAAATGTATTTACCGATTCAAGTCTTCATGTCAGTGTATGGCACTGGACAATCTGCCATCTCGTCATCTTATGCATATTTGTCTTCCTGGTCAACAACTATATTTTCATAGATCCTCTGTTGACTAGGGATCCAAATATAAATCAGTTCTTTGCCTAATGTTAAGTGACTTGTAGAATTCAGCTATTTTTAAAATAACTCGGGTGGTCCGTTTTTCGACTTTCAATTGCCAATAGACATGAAAGTGAATCAGAATATACCACGAACTTACTTGTTTGCAATAAAGCTATAAATTTAAGTGCTAAGTAAATAGCATTAGCTTCAGCAATTAATATGAAAATAGAGGATGGTAGTCGGAGAGTTGTTATCCGGACTCCAAAAACAGCTGCAGAAGCCATTTTGTCTCAATCCTAAAAGTTGCGAGTATTCAGGATGTTCAGAATAAATTCTTGCAAAGTCCTGCTGGATAACCAGAGTATTGGTATCAAACTTTTTATATTTGCTTATTTCAAAATTAAATGTTGGTTTCGAGTTCAGCCATGGAATTTTTTTGAAGTTTCTATTGATGCTTTTTTATCCAAATTTATATAAGTAATTTCCAGGTGTGGTTTGATTCGAAGTCCAAAAGGTATAATACATTTTGGGCGTTCTTTATAATCAGCCTTTGAAGACGTTTGAAAACAAAGTTGTGAGAAGAATTGAAAGGATACGCTTTAAGCTTTGTTGCATATTGTAAACAAAGTTTGACACGTCTAACTTTCAAGGATGGTTCACTAGCTGCAACCTAGAGATTCTCCACAGTTAAAGTTCTGAACGCATCCAATGAAAGACGTATCTAATTATTTTATGTACGATTTACAGGCGAAACCGTAATCTTACTTTAACAGAATCAAAGATCGACATAAATTTCATAAAACGGTGCTATCAGCACCTTAGTCGGTACTCGACACAACTTTTAAAATAACAAATGCTTTGAGGCATTTATTTTTAGCATTGTGATATAGGTGAGAAAGGAAAGTTTACTGTCAAAGATTAACCCAAGAAACTTTGAGATCTGATAGAAGTGAAAATATCAGCCTTTATCAATTTCACTTTTCCACTGCAGAAAACAAAAGTCGTTACGCCGGTTTATCATCCAAGCTAATTTTTTTTCATACAGATTTTTTGAATTGATTAACTTGTCCTCGTCCTGCAATAGCTGAAATACTCCTCATGACAATTCCTTCATGTAAGAGATAACGAATATCTTTCATCCTATTTAAAACCTTAAAATTGAGCCACAGAATTTAAAGACATCAATTTCCCTAAACTGTGCACCAAATTGCCCAGTTTCTCTAATGACATCAGACACTCTAAATTTATATATGACAAAATTAACCAGTTTCTCTAAAGCTATCAGAAACGCCCAATTAATTGCACAGAATTGCTCAGTTTCTCTAAACCATCAGACCATTTTCATAAACTCTTAGCACAGTTTCTCTTAGCCATCAGACATTTTGTATAAAATCGAGCAGAATTTTACAGTGTCTCTAATGCCATCAGACAGTTTCTATAAGTTTTGCGTAATTATGTAAGACATCGGAGAGTTTTTATGATCTATGTGGCACAGTTTCTACAAATTTTGCGTGTATAGATAGTGTATCAGTGGTCTCTTTAATGTCAAGTTCACTTGGGTATATAAAATGATGGTTATCCTTATATTAATGATTGTTTAATCAAGGAAAACAGTATTTCTATAAACTGAATGCAGAATTGCAGTTTCTCGACAGACACCCTTACGTATAGTACACAGAATCGTTCAGTTTCTAAAGCTATCAGAAAATCCCAAAAAGTTGCATAGAATTTAATGCTATTTCACAGCTTCTATACACTACGTGTTTCTTAAAGCCATCTGACAGCATGTCAACTATGGGTAGAATCGAGCATTTTCCCTTAGCCATCAGTAAACTGAATGCAGAGTCTTTTAAGCTTTCCGTGAATATAACAAGATGAACAACAATAAAAGCATTGTTCCTTTGCTTGTTTTTACCATGTATTTGTAGGGAATTTGTCTCATGTACATTTACTTCATATCGTTTCATTGTTTAATCAACCTTTTCCCGACTGTAACACTCACTTTTTACCAGGATAAAACTAACTTTTTTCCTGCACCCAATTTTAACAATGTGTATGAAGATTCTGTGTACAATGTTATAGGAATGACTCGAGATATGTGCGACAAAGCGCACAATTTAAGGTAGGGTCTGCTCAATTCTGTGCACAAATTTAAGGGAGTGTCTGAAGATTCTGTGCAATTCTTCACATCCTATAGGGATTCTGCACAGTTTGTGTTTAATTTTATGCGAGCTTTTGAAGATTCTGCACATTTCTGCATACAATATCAGGAGTGTCTGATGAAGTTTCTTTTCTGTAGAGTTAAAATATTTCTGATGGAGATTCCGTGCATAATATAAAGAGATTGCCTGATGAAGATTCTGTACAGAAATTTAATAAATTGTTTGAAGGAGATACTACGCAATTGTTGTGCAGCTTTTAAGGTTATTTGTTTCTCTTTGATACATACACCACCCAACCATTCATTTTCGTTATCTTCTACAAGAATGAATCCTCCTCACTGAGGTAAGACGACATTCAATCTTTGAAATAAATCAAAAGTTTCTGTAAATTTAGCATGTGGTTTTGATGTATAATTTACCAAAATTACACCCTTACAAACAATGGTTCAACCAATGCTGGATCTGCGAAATGTTGTACAAAACGCATATTCTTAAAAATTCATTCTTGTTCTATTTGACCCCCTTTGGGCCTCTTGTACCAATTGAAAACAAAGCTCATTGTCCCTGTTATCTATGTAATACTGCAAGAAAACTATTAACTAATAAATCACTCAATCTATAGAAATTTTCAAAGCAATCTCCACTTGCAGGGTTGATTGATTGATTAGTTGGAGTTTAACGTCCTGTGGGCAATATTTCGGCTATATCAGGACGAGAACAAGTTCATCAATTAAAAAAATATTTTAAGTAAAAGAATAAATAAGTTAAGGGGAAGTGACAACCGGGCTATGAGTTTTCAATACAACTCTAAAGGGAAGAAATAGGTAGGGACAGGAAATTAAGCCTTTTAAACGACCCTCAGTAGTTTACTCTCATTAGAAAATTAGAGAAGGGGTCTTCATACTGCATGGAGCATGGCTTTTCTCCACATTGGAGATTTTCCGTATTATGACCTGACTTCCCGGCATAGACAGGATATTCCCAATTCCACCACATCTAGACGCCCGCGGCAACTCTGCAGCCGGAGACCCTGAAAACCAATTCAGGTATCGGGTTAACTTATAGCAGGCATTCTAGATATTGGCATTGAGTTCGACGCGACATATAATTGACAACACAATCAGAAATTGTTGCTGACACTCGCTGCTGAAATAAAACATTCAATTAAACATACAATTAAGTTGCATTTGAAGAAGTCATAGTTTTAGACATCGTTTATCTTGCACCAATAGCACGTAAAACTTTAAACTTTGTACGCATTATCCTGAAATAATACAAACCGGGCAGGCTTGTGAACAACATAAACTGCATCGCCGACTTGCGATGAAACGTAACAGAGTTATCCCTAGTAAATATTTTACAAAAGGATCTCTCGTAAGCATTACCAAAGATTTCATACGAATATTTTTCTTATGTCTACGATTTTAAGCTTGATTCATAAACAGCAAGAGTGTATAAATACATGTAACTAGAGGCTCAGAGACTGAGCCTATATCGCTCACCTGACAAAATGCTTCTATGCCAAGCATGTGCAAAAATTATGTTTTTACCAATGGGGTCTTATGTTTAGCTATGTTCTCCATTAGCACCTGTGTTTTTTTCTGATCCTATTCATATGAGTAATTTTTGCAAAGGACCTTCGATATATTTAGTTAAATTTGCTTGAATAGTTTGAGAAGATGATGAAAAGGATGGTATTAGCATAACGGGCTAATGTTAAACTATATGCACTGGTGGCCATTTTTTTTATCTGATCTAAATGAAATGAGTGATTTTTGTAAAGTACCTTTAGTGCATCATTCCTGTAAAGTTTAGTTGAATTTGCTTCAGTGGTTTCAGAGGAGAAAATGAAAATGTGATTTTCCCATAGGGTCCAATTTTAAACTAGGTTCTGTGCTGGCGGCCATGTTTTTTATGGGATCGGAACGAAATGAGCAATCTTTGTTAAGGACCTTTAGTACATCATTCCTGTAAAGTTTAGTTGAATTTGCTCAAGTCGTTTCAGAGGAAAAGATGAAAATGTTATTTTCCCATAGTGTCCAATGTTAAACTATGATCCGTGCTGGCGGCCATGTTTTTTATCCGATTGGAACAAAATGTGCAATCTTTGTTAAGGACCTTTAGTACATCATTCCTTTTATATTTGGTTGAATTTGCTTCAGTTGTTTAAGAGGAGAAGATGAAAATGTGATTTTCCCATAGGGTCCAATGTTAAATATAAGTTCCATGCTGGCAGCCATGTTTTTTGTTGGATGGGAACGAAATGAGCAGTCTTTGTTAAGGACCTCTAGTACATCATTCCTGCTTCAGTGGTTTCACAGGAGAAGAGGAAAATGTGATTTTTCCCAATGGGTCCAATGTTAAACTAGGTTCCGTGTTGGCCGCCATGTTTTTTATCAGATCGGAACGAAATGAGCAATCTGTGTAAGGGACCTTGAGTATATCATTCCTGTAAAGTTTGGTTGAGTTTGCTTCCGTAGTTTCAGAGGAGAAGATGAAAATGAGATTTTCCGATAGCTCCAATGTTAAACCTTAGTTCCGCGCTGGCGGCCATGTTTTTTGTTGGATCAGAACAAAATGAGCAATCTTTGTTGAGGACCTTTAGTACATCATTCCTGTAAAGTTTGGTTAAATTGGCTTCAATAGTTTCAGAGGAGAAGAGGAAAATGTGTTTTTTCCCATAGGGTCCAATGTTTAACCTAAGTTCCGCGCCGGTGGCCATGTTTTTTGTCGGATCGGAACGAAATGAGCAGTCTTTGTCAAGGATCTTTAGTACATCATTCCTTTAAAGTTTGGTTGAATTTGCTTCAGCGGTTTCAGAGGAAAAGAGGAAAATGTGATTTTTCCCGTAGGGTCCAATGTTATACCGGGGCCACGTTTTTTGTCGGATCGGAACGAAATGAGCAATCTTTGTAAAGGAGCTTTAGTACATCATTCCTGTAAAGTTTGGTTGAATTTGCTTCAGTGGTTTCAGAGGAGAAGATGAAAATGTGAAAAGTTAACGGACGACTGACGCAAAGTGATGGCAATGTTAGCTAAAAAGTAGCAATAAAAGCAACCCCATTACTATTCGAGCAAGTGACGAGGTTCAAAACTAAGTGTGGCTTAAGTATAGTATTTACGATTGTCTTGCTAATACTGTACATCGGCAAACGAATACCGAAGCAAGAACGAGGAAAGGGGAAATTCTAAAATCATAAATCCAAAATCACGGCAATTCAAACGACACGAATTAAGACAGTACGACAATAACGTTATGCCTCCAGTTTGTTCCGATCGAGCCTTCGAGATTGCTGTTCGAAAAAGCTTAATTCTCACTTGTCACATGTTATTTGAAGAATTAGTGTTTATATATTTGAATTTAAGAAATCTGTTAAGATTTCTGCCTTGTGCTGCGCAAAATGAACGCAATATGTTTGAAGATGGGATTTCCCTTGGTTTGGGGTACTACAAAATGAGGTAGTTTTTTTCCTAATGTTGCTTTGCTTGTTTTATCCGTGCAAATACGATAAATAAAATCTTGAACTGTATCCCACTTTTAATCAATTGTCAAAGGACTATGTTCCTTAAAGTCCATTATTATTTTCCTCTTACAAATGTAGTATCAATTTTTCTTTGAGTAAATTCCTTTGAACATCCCGATGATATGTAACTTTATTATACTTCATGCAAATTTCTGATAAAATCTAGTCATTTCATTGGTTCTCCTCAATGTGGTATTTTGCAGTATTTTGCATCGCCCAAAGTTAGCGCTCCGTGGTGGTTGGGTGACTCAGATGGTGAAACTCTCTTTACTTTTTCATGGCACAACAACATCCAAACCCACCAGCTCCAAAGAAAAAAAGAAAATCAGATGATTCTATTCTGTAATTTGCCTAAATTTATAGTGTTGAGTGGATCTCCAGAGAAACCAGTTTCAAAAAATAACCCTTTTTTATACAGAAGACAATTCAGAGCATTGTCGGAACTGTAAAAAATGTTTCAAGAATGAGATCAGGTGACCTGTTAATTTAAACAACAAAGTCATAACCTATTAAAAATTTCTAAAATCTTGGATTTCGACGTTTCGGCCTCTCCTCATAAAACACTAAATACCAGTCGGGGTATTATGAGAGACAGAAGTCCGTACATACCTGATCTGATGGATGAGGAAATATGTGAGGATTATCCAATCAAGGTCTCACAAAGGTGCAAAATTTGTGTCCAAAAAATCTGGAACAACAGTTAAATTAAACACCTTTTTATTAAATTCAATACGTCTGTTCCTCCAACCTCTTTAAAAATATGCCCCTTTGGTATAAAAGTGGACAAATTCCTTCCAAACCAAGTCAGATGTTTCACTTGCCAAAAGTTTCGCCATGGCCCCAAACAATGTAAGGGCAAGCTGAAGTGTTTCAGATGTGCGGAAGAGGGACATCAAGGAACTGACTGTAGTAATGCACTAAAATGTGCTTACTGCAATGGTGAAGATATGGCCTCCGCACGGAACTGTCCACATTATATCAAAGAGAAGGAAATTTTGAAGATTAAAACAGAGAAAGACGTGTCTAACGGTGACTCTCGTCATCATGTCGCCTCCTTGAATACAGTTAAGACAGCAACTCCTTCATATGCAGATAAAGTCAGACAACGGCCTTCTTTATCTCGTATGGAGACCCAGACAATCTTGTCCCGGCAACATGACCAAGAGGACCCCACAAAGTTGCCTGTCAAAACTGTTTCAAAGGAGCAAATACTAACTCCGACTAGATATAAACAAAACAGGAACAAACAATAGATTAATCAACCCAGTCAATACAATCATCCACCCAGTCAACACAATCGTCAACTCCAAAACGCAATCATCTCTTATTTCAAAGCCCATCAAAGCAAAACCGGATTCAAAATTAACTTGTTCAAGTGTAAATAAATCTGCAGAACGCTCATCGTCTGCAGATAAAATTAAATCCAAATGTGCCAATAGCCAAAGACAGAGCAGACGTGATAGTTCTAATTTGTCTGTTAGCACGTCTAATAGATATGAAAGCCTGTCTTCAGACGAAGACACTGGCACATCTAACACATCCGGTGAACGACTACACAGTTGGTCTTCTACTGTAAGTGGTCCATCGTCTCGTCATCCCTCGGTTTCCCGAAAGGAAATATCTCACCAATACGACCGATTGATTGATTGATTGAATATTGTTTAACGTCTACTCAGCAATATTTCAGCTATATCAAGACGAGAACAAGTTTGTTGATAAATAATCACTTTGGGGTATGGAAATGGCCATGGGACGGGAAATTCTGACTGCCACTGGAAAAGAAGGGTGAAATCGTCAAGGGCGGGGAATTTAGCCTTGTAGCCGATCACCTACGGACCACCCCAAAAAGAGCTTACTACAAGGGTTCTTTAACGTGCAGGAAGCGTGGCATTTCTTCCAACACGTGGACCTGAGTTTACATCCCATCCGAAAGATGGGTTGTATATTTATTAATCCCGCACAACCACGGAATTGGTACTATTTCTATATCCCGGGACCCTTGGGGTCAGCCTCCGTTTAGGAGGGGTCACACCCCGCAAGCCGGAGATACTGGGTCCTATTTCTATATCCCGGGGTTCCCTCGGGGTCCTCTGTTAGGATGGCTCATACTCCAAGCTCAGAGGATGCTGCGGGCCTATTCTTCAGCCGGGACCGCGCACGGCGGCCAATACGACCGAAATGAACAATATAATTCAATGGGATTGCCGAGGTTTCAAGATAAATTTTATTGAAATTACTTTATTAATTCAAGCTTTTAATCCTGAGGCATTTTGTCTTCAGGAAACGCACCAGAAGAAAAGTGATACGTTAAATGTAAAGAACTACTCATTCTACAGCACTAATGTACCTGAGAATGAACGAGCTGCTGGCGGCTCAACCATTCTCGTCAACAAATATATAGTCCACAGTACTGTTGATCTAAATACCGATCTTCAGGCTGTTGCACTGAGAATTTTTTTAGATAAAACGATCACATTATGTCCTGTATATTTACCACCAAATTTAAACCCCAGTCCGAGTCAACTTAAAAACTTGGCAGACCAACTGCCCTCCCCATATATAATAATGGGTGATTTCAATGCGCACAATCCATCGTGGGACAGTTCTGCTTTGAATGACACAGGTAAAAAGATTGAAGACATAATGTCGCAGGAAAGTTTATGTCTTTAATAACAGTTCAAACACCTGTTTACATCCTAGAAATGGGGCTTACTCAGCTATAGACCTAACAATAACTGACCCATCTCTACTGTTGGACTTCTCCTGGAAAGTACACGACTTGTGTAGTAGTGATCACTTTCCGATCATTCTTCAACATCTTTATTCTACTACCGGAGAAAAGCCACCGCTTTAAACATGTTAAATTTGATAAAGCTGATTGGTCACTCTCTGAAAATTTATGTAGAGAAGAATTGAAATCTGAATTGTTTTTAGATGTTCTTGATCCATTAAGTCTTTTCTTTCAGTGAAAAAAATACTTTCAATTGCAGATAAATCTATACCGAAAATCTCGGCAATCCCAAAACGGCCTGGGAAACCCTGGTATGACGATAACTGCGATGATGCTCTGAAAAACCGTAACAGAGCAACTTTTCAATAAACATCCAACGACGAAAAATCTTCGCAATTTTCGCGTTTTTCCTGCAAATGCTCGAAGAACCACCTTTAAACAAAGAAGACGCACTTCTTGGCGCAACTTCGTCTCTAAATTAAATTGCCACACCACTATGAACAAAGTATGGAATAAGGTATAAATAGCAAAGCTAATGTCCATCATATCAAAAGATATGACAAGATATTTTAACATCTGAAAAGATATTGCAAATAAAATTGGAGAAACGTTTGAGAAACATTCTTCTTCTAAAAATCTAGGACCCACATTCCAGAGAATTAAAGAACAAAAAGAACGAAACAAACTTAACTTTAAATCTAAAATACAGAGGAATACAACAGGTTGTTTTCGATGGATGAACTGAAATAATCCTTGGATAAGGCACATGACACGGCATGTGGCCATGACAGATATCCATTATCAACTCCTCAAACATCTTCCTATAACAACTTTGGATATTTTATTCAACCTTTTTAATAAAATCTGGGAAACGGGGAAACTACCACCTATATTGGAAACAAGCAACGATAGTATCTATTCCGAAACCGGGAAAAGGTCATTCCGAACCATCTAATTACAGACCACTAGCACTAACTAGTTGTGTTTGTAAGACAATGGAACGGATGATAAACAACCGTCTTGTTTGGTATCTCGAATCGAACGGTCTTCTTTCGAACATCCAAAATGGATTTCGACAGGGTCGTACAACATTAGACCATCTAGTTCAATTCGAAACATTCTTAAGACATGCATTTTTAAAGAAAGAACATGCAGTGTCTATCTTTTTCGATATTGAAAGCATATGACACAACATGGAAATATGGCATTTTAAAAGATCTTTTTGGTATGGGGTTGAGAGGAAGTTTACCAAATTTTATTGAGAATTTTCTCAAGGATCGTAAATTCAATGTTAGAGTCAACTCTACATTTTCTGACTCGTTCGAAAATTAGATGTGTGTTCCGCAAGGAAGCATCCTCTCTGTCACACTGTTAGTATTGAAATAAATAGTTTGGCACAGGTTTTGAAAGATAACATTGATGGATCTCTTTATGTAGATGATTTTCTGATTTGCTATCGTGGCAAAAACATGAATAATATAGAAAGACAACTGCAACTGTGCTTAAACGGTATTGAAAAATGAAAAACAGTTGGAATGCATTTCTGTTGTAAACGGAAATGGCATCCAGATCCAGAACTGAAACTGTACAATATCCCTATTACTATTGTAAAAGAGGCCAAGTTCCTCGGTTTAATTTTTGAAAGTAGACTTTCATTTCTTCCCCATATCAAAAGGCTAAAAAAACAAATGCCTTTAGGCATTAGATATTTTAAAAGTTGTGTCGAGTACCGACTGGGGTGCGGATAGCACTGTTTTATTAAATTTATATCGATCGTTGATTCGATCAAAACTAGATTATGGATGTTTTATTTACGGTTCCGCCCGAAAATCATAAATTAAATTACTAGATACCGTTCACCACCAAGGTTTGCGTCTTTCATTAGGTGCGTTCAGAACTTCTCCTGTGGAGAGTCTATATGTTACAGCTAATGAACCATGCTTGGAGGACAGACGTCTTAAACTTGGTTTACAATATGCAACAAAGCTCAAAGCGTATCCTTCCAATCCAGCTCACAACTGTGTTGTCAAGCCTCTTCACAAAGCTGACTAGGAAAAACGCCCAAACGTTATACAACCTTTTGGTCTTCGTATCAAACCACACCTTGAATCTGCTAATATAAAGTTAGATGAAATAACTCCTATTTAAACTGCAAAAAACTCCATGGCTGAACCCCAAACCAACATTTAATTTTGAACTACGCAAAGACAAAAAGGTTGATACCAATCCTCTGGTTATCAAGAGGGCTTTGCAAAAATTAAATCTGAACATCCTGAATACTTGCAAATTTACACAGATGGCTCTAAGGATGGAGACAGAGTGGCTTCTGCAGCCGTTTTTGTAGGTCGTACAGCAACTCTCTGACTACCATCCTGTAGTTCCATATTTACTGCTGAAGCTAACGCTATTCACTCAGCACTTTAATTTGTAGCTTTATCGCAATTAAATAAGTTCATGATGTGTGGCTATTGGCAATGAAAGTAGAAAAACAATACATCCAATTATTTTGGAAATATTCGAATTCTACAAGTCACTTGTAGCATTAGGCAAAGAAGTCGTTTATGTTTGGATCCATAGTCATGTGGGGATCTATGGAAACACAGTTGCTGACCAGGAGGCCAAGGATGCACTAGACGACGATATGGTGTATTGTCTGTTGCCGTACACTGACATGAAGCCTTTGATCGTTAAATACATTTTAAAGTTGTGACAGGCCGAATGGGATCTACAAATAAATAATAAACTGCATGGAATACAGTCAGACGTCGGTAAACAAGTCGGTTCCTGCGGTAAAAACCGTAAGGAACAGGTAGTGTTGACCCGATGTCGTATTGGACACACCAGAACAACACATCGTTTTATTCTCAACAGTTATGATCGACCTGAATGTATTCCATGCAATTGTCCTTATCAATTCAACATGTTTTAATTGAATGTGTAGATGTTGCCGATATCAGGCGTGATTTTTATTCTGCTGGTTGTCTTAAAGACCTATTTACAAACGTCGCTGGTGGCAAAATCGTTCAATTTTTAAAAACAATCAATTTATTTAGTAAGATTTAAATGAATTAATTTTAATCAAGTTTCTAATT
>MJUU01060095.1:138609-163210 GCA_002080025.1 Modiolus philippinarum | reverse complement strand
TAGAAGTATTTTGGAAATGATCAATTCTTTTAAAAGATATCATAAGTCTTGCCTAAATCCAAAAATCAAATAGACATTCAAAGCAAATACTGAGACTCTACAATCCTTGTTTCAAGGATCTTTAGCAATCCTGACAAATTTACAGTACTTAAAGTTTTTGGAAGTCATTTTCACCCCTTAAGATCCATCTACCAGAAATTATTGACGATTTTGAACACTGGGTCAGTTTAAACAGATCAAGAAAAACGAGCGTTTTGGGAGTTAGGAACTATCAGAGAACGAACGGCAAACCGAAAAAAAGGATATATCATTTAAACTCCACAATGACATTTCAAGCAAAAAAAAAAAAACAAAAACAAAAACAAAAACAAAACCGAAAACAATTCTTCAACATCTTATCCAATGTATAGGTGAGACAAAATTAAGAAAATAACATAAAAGCCTCCTTCCTGTCCCATTTTTTTGTCAGGTCGAAAGAGAATATAAAAAAAACAGTTAATTTAGCCCCATATCTCCCAATCTAGTCCCCACGTTATATTTTTAAGTTATATTAATTAACATTAAGCACTTTACTAAACATACAAAAGCTTATCTCAGAATATAGGTATTTATAAAACAAAAGTATAAAAATGTTCAGGAATCGATCCAATAATAAGTGAATGCTTTGAGGGATATTTTTTAGTATCTTTAGATATGGTTTGTTGGTCACACTAGTAACATTATAAAAAGGGGAAAACAAAATTTGAAAATATTAAAGTGTGAGACAATATCTGAAAACATATGACACAAGCATACGAGATAGACCTATTAGAGAAAAATTCTAGGGCCACCAGAAAAGGCATAGCTTGAATAGGGGTAGAAATTTATAGCTTTTTTTATATATTCCTATATACCATTGATGTTAAACTGTCACAAGCATTTTTAATGTAAAGTGTGACATTTCTCCATTCTCGGTACCCACTATGGCCCACGATATTTACGTACTATAAACAGAAAACCTCCAATACAATGGCTCCTTTTTTATTCATGGGGGCATGCCAGAGAGGCAATTCTTAAACCCCTTCCTCCAATCAATTTATAAATGTATTGAGAAAGGCCACTTAACCGTTACTTTAGAAATTTTGCATTTACAGTGGCATTTCAACCCCCTTGATGCCCCCTGTGGCTTATGGTCAGGTTTTTTGTATTATGAAATGACAACCCAAACAGTAGTGCTCCTCTTTTCTCCCTGGGGGACATGCTAGGTAGACACTTGTCATAGAATAAACTAATTGATGGAAAAAACCTTAACAAACATTAAAAAGTGATACAATAACATTTATTACAGCAAGTACAGATAGAGATCAGCTGATGTATACAAAGTCTAGGCTGAATGAAATCCAAGAACTAGAATATGGAATCACAATAAATAACATTGAATTTAGGGATATTTACGAGTCTTTAGCAGAGATGGCGAAAAAAGGCAACTAGAAGGACAGACAAAAAGGCGGAATCTTTGCTTGCCTGTGTTGAGTCACTTCGAAAGAACAATTAAACTTTCAAAGATGTTGGGAAACCATAGGTTTGTCACTCGAGTACACAGGAGACGGATAATCTTTGATGGACAACTTTGGGAAAAGCTACAAACTGGCAATACAAATCTAAATATAAAACAGAATCCAGAACAAGAAAATTTAAATCACCCACTTCGCGGTAGTTGTGGACTACTTGCTACACTACTTAAAACAATCACAACAAAACCTAGCAATGTACGAATTTTTAGCATGTGAGCCTCTGTATGATATAAGAAATGTTATCGTGCCATTGAAGAATCGTAATGTGTTACCAGTGAACCAGAGACTAAGAAAGATTTTGAAACGTTTGCTAATTAAACAATAATAAAGTGAAATCAAAAGATCTTTTGCAATACACGACAGCTGGTCAAGTTTTTTACGATGAAGTATGAAGAAGGAGAAATCAGTAGTAGTATTTTGGATATGTTCTATTCTTTAATAGATATACATTTGAATTCCCCAAATTTCAGAAATTTTACCTCATTTGAAAAAATTAACATCATTTTAAAACCTAATTAAAACCCTTTACCGGTAGTTTGTACCTTTTTAAAACAATCTGTTGAATTGATACAGGGTCCACACCGATCAGAGCGTTATCGTAATGTTCTTTATAATATATTTAGTTAGTATTACATAAATTTTGAATATATAATACAGAGAGTGATGTCTATCCTTTATCACCAGTGATGACGTCGACCCCGTATCACACCCCTATTTGGAACATGACGTCATAAATCGGAAAACCTCGGGGTGACATCCTCTTCGAAAAGAAGCAGACGACAGCGGTATCTATGAAGTTTGAAACTTTTAAAGAATAGAGTTTATTGAACACGTTCTGGTAAAAAAAATTAAGGGCGGAAAAATTGTAAATCAAAAATTACAGCTGTCAACTTTCAATTTCACAATTAATGCGTACTAGACGTGACGTCGGATATAGCTCCGTCATTCAAATTATATATTATTATTATTCCTAACTTTCATTCTATAACTGAATGAATTAAAATGCTTACTGAAATATATCAAATTAAATAATTATACTACAAGGTGAGATAAGAAAATTTTTAAGAAACGTTTTTTCGTTAGAGTTATCAGTCTCAAATATTTATGATAGCAGGATTTTTTTATTGTCCCGTGTAACAAAAGATATTGAATAATGGTGATATTTTGATCACCTTTCCTCGAAAATTCGTCGTAGATGTTTGCATTTTGGCATAGATGTTCTATGAAGTCATACCAAAGTGTAGTAAAATTGATGGTAGCAACCGTAGAAAATGTAAATAAAGTGAACAGAAGAGATTTGTCCCGCCTGCAAAATAATTTTTTACTTCACAATTTAAGGTGGTTTGGAGGACTAAACGAAATCCATCAGAATTTTTCAAAAGTTTGCAGAATTAAACTTAAAAAATTGAACTTCCAAAAAATAAAATAAAAATTTAGGGTCACGGACCATATAAGAGAATTTAACTTAAAAAATTGAACTTCCAAAAAATAAAATAAAAATTGGGGGTCACGGACCATATAAGCCCACAATCTGAAGCCGAAAATAGGGAATTTTTAGTTGAAATGTTAAGGAAAGTTATCATTTTTTTAAAATCATTCAAGTCACATCCATGAGAATTTTGATTAATTATAGTATAACTAATCGACCGTGGTGAATATCAATAATAATAATGTTACGAGTGCCGAACAACGCAGGATTAAACGAGTTTTGGAACTTGTCCTAAAACGAGTTTAATCCGTTGCGTTGTTCGACACGAGTGACATTATTATTGATATTCATCACGGTTGATTGATGATTATGCCCCAGATCGAGGATCGGGGAGCATATTGTTTTTGTCCTGTCTGTCTGTGCGTCCGAAACTTTAACCTTGGCTATAACTTTTGAACTATACAAGGTAGACTTTTGATAATTGGCAAGTGTATAGGTCTAGTCAAGAGGAACTAAATATGCAAAAAACAATTAGGTCAAAGGTCAAAGGTCAAGGTCATGGGGGTCAAAAAGGGGTAAAAATCGGAATCTGGGGTCATATGTAGTGTTTCACAAACACATCTTGTTATATAGATTTTCAAATCTATAAACAGATTTTAGATGCAATTTTATATGGATTATCTGTTTAATATCAGTGC
Source organism: Modiolus philippinarum (assembly GCA_002080025.1). Classification (NCBI taxonomy): domain Eukaryota; kingdom Metazoa; phylum Mollusca; class Bivalvia; order Mytilida; family Modiolidae; genus Modiolus; species Modiolus philippinarum. The sequence goes on along the minus strand of MJUU01060095.1, from coordinate 159,530 downwards.
ACCATGTGTTTACATTGACGATAATATTGTGACGTCATTTCCTAGAGTGAAAATAAATTGTTTATTTCACTGAGTGAAAATATGAGATTTATCTAATTTGGAAAACTCGGTTAATCACCGCTATCTATATAATAATTTTTAATATTGCTGGTCCCTTAATTGAACTTTCTAAAAACAAAAAGAAAAATGGGGTCACGGACCTGATTATGTAATTATTTCACAAAATCAAAATTTTCATAGCGATTTCTTTGTAAAATATTTTTTGAAATTACCTCCTTTGTTTAAATTTTTATTTCAAAGACTTTTACAGTATAAGTACTATTTTAAATTTTCCGTCTAAAATGAATGCTAAACTTAGAGAAATGGGCCTATCATTTGAGTTGTAAGAGAAATATTTAAGAGATTTGTCCAGATTTTAAAACGTTTGTATATTTCTTAAATGAAAAATACCGATCAAAGCATGAAACATAAAAAAATGGCGGAAAACCCCATATTCACCTCAATGGGAAAAAAGATAAAATTTGCATCGTCTAAGAGAAAATCACAATATGCAGTGATTAAGTACTTTTATAAGAGATCGAGAATTTCGAAAAGTTTCCTTCGGTCATTTGTATTTGTACCCGAACCATGCTTTTCTTTTTGTCCCCCGTTTTATAGTTTAGGGTCGCAAATGCTTTAGTATCTAGATATCATGTCAAATCCAAAAGGGCCAGTTACGGATTTCCTTATCCTTGCTGTTGATAAAAAGTACTGGAAAAGCACATTCCAAATACATCAATCATGTAAGCTGTTCTCGTTGATTGTCCAAAACTTATCACGTCTTTCAGTAATAACTCTGGACGCTTGACCATACCGTTTAATTCTAATTTGAGGGAATAACACGAGCTTCACGGTTCTCGGAGAGCTTGCATCCCATGCATATTAATCCCGTAGCCCTTTGAGAGGAGCCTGGAGCCAAAGCGTTGGAGGCCTAGACTCCAAGTTCAAAAAAGGTTTGAATCCGGGACCCAGAGCCCGTGTTATTCCCCAACTATACAATGAAACCCGTCTGGAACAATGGAAGTCCGTAATTTGCTATCATTCTATTGTCAAATAAACACATAAATATCCAGTTCTGACGCATAAATTTGTCAGTTCGGACTTGAATGCATTTCAAAAATATTTCGAATATATAACTAGAGGCTCCCAGGAGCCTGTATAGCTCACCTGTATATAGCAGTGGTACATCCATGCAATAACATTGATTTTTAAATACATTTTATATGAGGTCTAAAGTTAATCAATGGGACTGCTGGCGGTTATCTTGGATTATGCAGGGACGTGTCAGACAGATATTTTACTTAACACCACCCAAGGACTATTATGACAAAGTTTGGTTGCAATTGGCTAATTTGTTTGTTGAATGCATTTGCCATAGGGTCTAATGTTAATCAATGGACCCCATTGCCGGCAAACTTGGATTACGCACTGACATCTCAGATACAATTTTCAGCTAAAAATTGAGCTACTTTGTTAAAGTGCGATTTTGGTCCCCCTAAGGCGCCTTGTAGCTTGGAAACGGTAAGAGCTACGTAAAATCCATTGACATACTACCGAAAGCTCATGTCAGGAGGAATCCAAAGAAAGAAACCCCATCAAAATCCGATGAAAAATAAAAAAATTGAGGTGCTTTGTAAAAGTGCGATTTTGGCCCCCTTAGGCCCCTTATAGCTCCGAAATGGTATAAGCTACACAAAATCCGTCGACACGCTGCCGGAAGCTCATGTCAAGAGGAATCCAAAGAAAGAAACCCCATCAAAATCCGATGAAAAATAAAAAATTGAGGTACTTTGTAAAAGTGTGACTTTGGCCCCCCTTATAACTCGGAAACGGTAAGAGCTGCGCAAAATCTTTCAACACACCACCGAAAGCTCATGTCAAGACGAATCCAAAGAAAGAAACCCCATCAAAATCCGATGAAAAATAAAAATTTGAGGTACTTTGTAAAAGTGCGATTTTGGCCCCGTTTGACCCCTTATAGCTCGGAAAGGGAAAGAGTTATCCAAAATCTGATAGTTGTGCGCCATGTTTATTTTTCATAAGGAATCCAATGAAAAAACTGCAAAATTTGGTTGCAATTGGCCCAGTGGTTTCAGAGGAGTTGATCTTTAACGACGGACGACGACAACGGACGCCAAGTGATGGCAATAGCTCAAATGACCTTTTAGGTCAGGTGAGCAAAAAACTCACCTTTCATGATAAAGTTTGAAACTTTGATAACAATCTCATTCCAAACAGATATTGCAAATAACATGCAAAACCGGAAAAAAAAAATGAAGTCACTCTGCATTTTTGACGTCGTTTTAATGTTACAACTTCAGGTAGCAATATCCGACGTCACGTCATATAAACTGCTTTTTTATTGTTCTTCACGCTTTTAAAGCAAGCAAACGATCATAAGATTTTAATGCGCAGACAGATGAAAAATACCCGAAAACTTGTAAATTATAACTCCTCATGAGGAAAGTATAGTCTCGATAGTGTGACTAAGCAGCAGTTTTCGAATAATTATTGTATGGCATTTTGTTTCCATAAACTGTATTTCAAAAGATTCAGAAAGTTTTTTATCTCCGCAATTTTCTGAAGAAAATGCGGGGATATTGTTTTGGTCCCGTTCGTCTGTCTGTCTGTCCGTTAGGTGGACCTTATCAGTGGAACTCCTACCTCATTTTTGAATTTATGGATTTAATTTTGTTATAGAGCTGTTGCATATAGTCTGCAGATGCGCAATAAGCTTTCGGATTTTTGATATTGGTCTTGGTGCAAACAAGAGGCCCCAAGTTGTCGATTTTGACACATGAGAGCTTGTCAGTGGAATACCTACATTTTTGAATTTATGGATTAAATTTTGTTCTAGAATTGTTGCATTTAGTCTGCAGATGTGCAATAAGCTTTCAGATTTTTGATGTTTGTCTTGGTGCAAACAAGAGGTCCCATGATGTCAATCTTCACTCATGTGAGCTTGTCAGTGGAACTCCACCCACGTTTTTGGATTTATGGATTTAATTTTGTAATACAATTGTAGCATGTAGTCTGCAGATGCGCATTGGTCTTGGTACAAACAAAAGACCCAAAGATGTCGATTTTGACACGTGTGAGCTTGTCAGTGGAACTGTTTTCTGTGTCAAACAGGGAAGTGCGGGAATGGCCATCATTTCTGATGGCACCACTTTCTAGTTTTATTTATTTTATTTTATTCGGCCTTTGTGGACATAATCTTTATTTTCTTGAAATTTAGGCCTGAATATAGTGCAAAAAGGTGATCAAAAGTGATATCGTTTATACTTCACTTTATGATTAAATCAAAAGAAAATAATATCCGACTTCAAAACATCGAAAACGGGTGTCATTTAGCATCTGTCCATACAAATCCAACAAGAAATTGCCTCAACAGCTTCAATTTTCAAGATGCACAGTAAGAAATCTGTATATTCCGAATACTTTTATCCATAGGTTGTACTGAATTGACATAAGTTGTCGAAATGCGCATATTCAGCAGCTAAAGGACAAGGTGCGATAAGGGGTTGATTTGGCCCAAGATTCCAATGAATTTCAAAGTTGCACTTCAAGATTTTCTTTTATGTTCGTTTCAAAGTTGAGATCCCATTTACAGAAAAAATACAAATTTTAGAACCGATGACGTCACAATAGGTACAGTTCTGACGTCATGAAAAGAATACTTCTAAGCATTTTCATAGAAATATACCGAATTTGGCAGATTTTCGAACAGTTTTCCTAACCGGAAATATCGAGCACATTCAAGAACCAATTAGATAATTTACCAACTTATTGGTACAAATAAATTGAACCTCTCATATAAATATTTTTTTGGTTCTTGCATGTGCTCTATATTTCCTATACAGAAAAAGTAGTCAAAATTGGTCAAATTTGTCATTTTTTCGACAAAATCTTCAATTTGTCCCTTCTTCTACGCTCAAAAACTCAGTAATCATACATCAATATATAAGAAGAGTTACTGTTTATTGAAGAGCCATATCCATAGAACATTTCAATGAGAAAATTCTGTGAATTCAACCAAATTTATTTTTCAGGCCAAATAAAGCCCTTATCACCCCTACTCCTTTACAGTAACTTCAGTATTCAAACACTGAGCGATTGGTCATACAATGTTATGTCTAATAGTTGCAAATAAAACAAAATACAAACACCTTTTCAGTTGTCGAAATATATGATAAAGTGTATTATACATGTCAAAATCTGTATCAGATACCGTATCAACCCTCAACCAATATCACCCCTCTGATTGATATTGGTTTCTCGGGTTGATACGGCATCTGATACACATTTTGCCATGTATTATTCCCTACGCATTGGTATATTATATGTTTGTTTTGTATTGCTGTAACCCTTAAGGGTATAATTATGCAATAAAGTATCCTTTCGTGAAACAACGGTAGTAGAATACCGAAGGAACAAAGGGGTGAAATTCACAAAAATCGAAGTCCAAAGACAGGGCAAAAACGAGAACACAGAAAACAATGACGTTAGACACAAAAACAATGACGCCAAACAGAAATATTTAAAAGAATTGCTTACCTTCTAGAATCAAAAAAGATCTTCAAATCAAATACTCTTGTTTCAAGTTTGCCTCCCTTTTAGCAATCCTCAATACGGAAGTTTTTTGGAGGTCATTTTCACTCCCTTACGACCCATTTACAAGAAACATTGAGGGTGTGTGGTTCCGTTTTAACAGAAAAAGAACGAGCGTTTAGGGAGTTAAGAACTACTAGTATCACAGAACGAACAGCAAACCGAAACTGCACAATTATATGTCAAGCACAACCGAAAGATGACAACATATCTGATTCTTCAAACAACAGGATTCTTCTATCAGCAAGCAGATACGTCTTCTTCCAGATAGACCACGGACAGAGTCAATGATGTCCCATAAGTTATTGGAATCCCATCTGGTAAGAATTTCGAACTTTCTGTTGCCAGGAAAGCATGTATGTTGACACTTTAATCAAGATGGCCATGTGACCCACCATATTGAAATGAAGGTCATTTTCCAACTTATTTCGAAATTATTCTTTAATAGAAGAATGCCACAATATTAAATCGAATTGGGAAGCATGTATTATCTGTAATAGAAAAATGCCACAATATTAAATCGAATTGGGAAGAATGTATTAAAGTGCAATTCACTGAGCTGAGTATCATATTTTGTAAATTTGTTTTGTTTAATGGGACGTAGTTAGCTTAGTTTATGCATATTTCATGAAAATGGATATTTACGGAAACTTTTTAAATGATATTAATTAAAACTTTGTTTTAGCTTCGTTTTTCTTCTCAATTATTCGCGAAAAGGTAATATAATTCCACAGTAACTAGCATACGACTTGTAATGAAATCCAAGTTGATTAAAAGCAAGAGGCTCTCAAGAGCCTGTATCGCTCACCTGTGCCATGGCTGACACAATAAGTCAAAATAATCACAATGTTTCAAATTTGTTTATTGACTGTTTAAGGGTCTCATTTTGAAGTTTCCAGATGTTATATGATCCAAAATTAAACTATGTTGCCCATTGGCAGCTATTTTTGATGGGGCGTAGACCGACTGTCACCTTTCTTGAAGAGGACCATGTAAGGATCATTGTACCTCATTTTGGTTACAATTGGCTTAGTATTTTCAGAGATCTTTGAATGATTTCCGATGGGGTCTAAGGTTAAACAATGTTCCCCACTGACTGCCATCTTAGATGCTATGCGGACATGCCAGACACATTTAATGAAGGGCATTGTGACTAAGTATGATTCCAATTGGCCATGTACTTTCAGAGAGATCTTTGAATATGTTTCACTATAGGGTCCAATGTTAAAAACACGTACCCTCCTGGCGGCCATCTTGGATATGATGTGGACTTGCCAGACTTTTATTTTTAAAAGGGGCCACCTAGGGACCATTGTGCCCAAGTTTGGTTTCAATTGGCCCAGCGGTTTCAGAAAATGTTTGAATGAAAAGTTTACGATGGAAGGACCACTGACAGTGATGGCAAGAAGCTCACCATGGCATAGCCATGCAGTTCAGTTATAAAGTTATGCAGGCAATGAAGCTAAGATGCTACTTCAATATGTTGAGAGATGTTTGCAAGGTGGGCAAACAAATATTACAGCAGGACACAATATACAATTATAATTAATTTGTGAAATAAGTAAAGATTATGAAAGTATTTTTGCAAAAAGAACACTGTTTTGCTCTTAATTATGTAACAAATATTTTTTTAAGAAAGTGATAGCAGGGAATTTCTCCAAAACTTAAAAGAGAAAAGTAAACAAAGAAGATTTGAAAACAGAATTTAAAGGGAGATAACCCATAACCATATGGCATTAAAGAAATTTTTTTATGGTGAAAAAGAGTCAATATCTACAACGCAGGCAGTTGAATTTTCTTCAAAATTTCAGAGTATGTAGATCTTGATATGCTGAACATTTTTGCACTTTACACTTTACCTCTATCTGTCACAGTTTTTGAAATAAAAAATAAAAAAATGCATAAATTTTGAAAATTTTACGGAAAAAGTGCTGTAATTCCGAGACCGGTTTTCCGATTTTCTTCAAAATTGCAGGGGAGATAGATCTCAACATTCTGAACAATTTTACCCCCATGTCAGATTTTTTATATCTGCCTCGGTTTTTGAGTTATTGGTCAAAAACTGCAATTTACCCCTATGTTCTATTTTTAGTAACGGTGGCCATGCTTTTTGACCTGCGGCCATGAAAATAAAAAAATTGAAACTAGATACCCTAGTGATGATTCACTTAAAAGTTTGGTTGCATTTGGCCCAGTGGTTTCAAAGGAGAAGATTTTTGAAAGTGAGCTAACGACGGACGGACGACGGACCCCAAGTGATGGCAAAAGCTAATCCTGGCATAGCCAGGTGAGCTAAAAAAGGCAAACGAAAATATATATTTTTATTGAGGTAATCCTGGCATAGCCAGGTGAGCTAAACAAGGCAAACGAAAATATATATTTTTATTGAGGTCGGCCCAGATCTTGACATTTGTTTTTGGTTTAAAAAAAAAATAAAAAAAAAAATACAGGGATATCAAATGAAAAAAAATAGGTGATCTAAAATGTGCTACGATATTGTAGGAATATATTTTAAGTAAAGCACATTTAAAGGGTATAATATACAAACTATCTTTATATAATAAAAATGATGATAGATTTTTATCTACAACATTTTAATTAAATTAGAATAAATAAAAGTACATGCCACTGATATGATCGATAATAATTTGTATACTAAAGTATACTGAATAGTTTGAAATATCATATTCTCAGTAATAAAATAGAATGTGCAATAAAAGGTCATAATTAAAAAAAAACTAAAAAATACAATCAAAAATTTTAATTCTTTTAAAACACGTATAACTACATGTATTTGTCAATTGATTTGAAGGCATAACAAGGGAAAGATGGGTTAAATATCTAACACATTCACAAACTGAGAAAATCTATTTGTTAATTGTTTATATAATTATTTGAAAAGTCTGAAAATGGTTCATTTCGTAGATACATCAGTGTCAGAAAACTCGACTCAGTTGCCTTTTGAATATCTATACGTTCCATAGACCGAATAAGAAATGGTACGGAGGACGACAAAAAAAAACAGAAATTTGATACCACATTAAGATAGAAAAATAAAATTCTTGATGACGTTAAATGTATCCTTTTGTGACAATATCAGTTTTTAACAAGATTACTACGCGTAGCTATGTGTTCCCCGCCGCTGCAGTAAGGTGGGAGTGCAATGTGTTACAAGGAAAATAGAAATTTAGAGGTACTTTTGTATTGCATCCACAAAGTGGACCTGTCTTGCAGTATGCATTCAGTCGATAAAGTCAAATAACTCAGTAAAATTTTCGAATCAAAATGGCGGCATAATATGATCAACTACATAAGGTGGCAAAGAACCAAGCAAAATTTCAGCAAATTCCCTTCATTGGATTTTGAGGAGTTGCTTCCACAAAGTCTTCCTATCTTGTAGTATGCATCAAGTCGATAAAGTCCCGTAACTCATGTAAAATTTTGCAAATCAAAATGGCAGCAGTATATGATCAACTGCATTAGGCGGCAAACAGCCAAGCAAAATTTCAGCAAAATCCCTTAGTTGGATTTTGAGGAGATTTGTCCACAAAGTTTTCCTATGTTGTAATATGCATTAAGTCGATAAAGTCCCATAACACCGGTAAAATTTGTCAAATCGAAATGGAGGCATGATATGATCAACTACATTTGGTGACAACCAATCACACAAAATTTCAGCAAAATCTGCCCAGTGGTGTAAGAGGAGTTGCGCCCACAAAAAACGTAACACACGGACGCAGACCAGTACCATGTTCCTCCGTCGCGTTGCGGCGAGGGACAAAAATTTTTACAAAATGCAGAAAAAAATCAAATTTATCATATTTTGATATGATCTCGTATTCATATTTTTCTAGGTCTAGGTAAGATACATTAGCTCGTCTTTCCCTGTATATAAACTTAATCAAAGTGCTCACATGTATGGACGTGAAGTGATGCGAAATCCTATCCGGCACCGTGCACTAAATGCCGTAGAACTCGTATAGGCACATGTGAAGGTACAATGCAATTTACAAAATGGCAGATTGAGATGTTGTATGAGGAAGCTTTGGAAACTCTTACGCCTATGGAATTGGCAAATGCGGTTAAACACCCTCTTCAGGTATCTATTATGCAATCAATTCAAATTGTGTATAGTATGCCAAAAAATATTTGACAAAACGATTAATGAGAGGGTGGACAAGTTAAAGGGGGATCGGGAAAGAGTAACGGGGTACACGAAAGGAGCGGGACAAAGGAGAAAAGGGAAAAGAGAAAATGATGCAGACCAGGAGCGGGAGAGAGTGGAGGAAAAAAAGAAACGGGAGAAAGGAGAATAGGTGCGGGAAACAGGCACACTATGTCCGCCTCCTCATTAATATGATTGATTGATTAGTTAAGAGTTTTACGTCCAATGAGCAATATTTCAGCTATATCAGGACGAGAACAAGTTAATCAATTTAAAAAAAATTGTAATTTAAAGAAGAAAGAAATAATAGAGGAAGGGTCGACCGGGGCAATGACTTTTAATTGCCACTGGAAAAGGGGAGAAATGGGTAGGGGCAGGAAATTTAGCCTTCTCTACGACACCCAATGCGTCTGCTCTAGAGAAATATTGATTGATTGATTGATTGATGTTTTACGCCAACTTCAGCAATATTTCAGCTATATTGTGGCGAGAACTGTTAAGTAAGATGAACAATTATGATAAGTATATAAAATATCAATATAAAACCATTAAAGCACAAGAGTATAAAATATAAAAAAATATAGGAGAAATGACAGTTTAACTGTTACAATATTACAACTATAAATTAAATCCATTTAAATCTTACTAAATAAATTGATTGTTTTTAAAAATTGATCGATTTTGTCGCCAGCGACATTTGTAAATAGGTCTTTAAGACATTCAGCTGAATAAAAATCACGCCTGATATCGGCAACATCTACACATTCAATTAAAACATGTTGAATTGTATAAGGACAATTGCATACATTCAGGTCGATCATCACTGTTGAGGATTAAACTATGTATTGTTCTAGTATGTCCAATACGACATCGGGTCAACACTACCTGTCCCCTTCGGTTTTTACCGCAGGAACTGACTTGTTTACCGACGTCTGACTGTATTCCATGCAGTTTATTATTTATTTGCAGATCCCATTTGGCCTGCCATAACTTTAAAATGTATTTAGCGATTAAAGGTTTCATGTCAGTGTACGGTACTGGACAATCTGCCATCTCGTCATCTAAAGCATCCTTTGCTTCCTGGTCAGCAACTGTGTTTCCATAGATCCCCACATGACTAGGGATCCAAACATAAATGTCTTCTTTGCCTAATACTACCAGTGATTTGTAGAAGAGAAATATAGAAAGGGTCTTTAAACTGCATGAAGCGTGGCGTTTCTCCGAACAGTTTGGCTACAATGATTCGCGGTCAGGCTTTCCGTATTTGATTATGACCCGACTATCCCGCTTTGACAGGGCATTCCCCTATCCACCACCTAGGGGCGCACCCGGCAGCTCTGTAGCCAAAGCCCCTGAAACCCGATTCAGGTGCCGGGTCCTCATTAATATGTATATGTAAATCGGCCAAATATTGGTCTGTCCCCTGTGTGATCTTCCTTTGTCCTGAAACACTTAAGGACACACTGATTTTGGAAGCTGTTTCTGACAACGAAAATACATTAAAAAAATTAAAGTATCTATGTTGTACTGTAAAAGTGATTAATAACAAAATACCGAAGTTACTGTGAATTTTGATTCTGCATATGCGCATTTCGACAACTTATGTCTCTTCAGTGCAGATAAAATGTCAGAAAAACGTTCTTTTCCAAGAAAAATATAAAAACGGTTAACTGAAAAGTCGAATCTGAAAATATTTCTTTCAGTACTGTCTTTTATAGTTACAGTATATCCTTCCTGTTATAATTCCTATTTTATCTGTGTCTTGATTTGCAGATGTTCTTTTGCCAATTTCATGAAAAAAAAAAACGATTTCATTAAAACTTGCATTATCTAATTTTACCAAATTTTGATCAAAACTAAGGAGTATCTCCCTCCCGCATAGCTCTGTCCTTAGCCAGTTTTGACTTTTCTATTGAGGTCCTTTTTTTAATTTGTTCTTTTTCGGCTTTTACACATATTTCGGTATATCGATTTCCAAATTTTCTGATTTGATTTGCAATGAAGAGACATAAGTTGTCGACATTTGCATATGCAGAAACGAAATTAATGGTAAATCTGTAAAATTGAATATTGTTAGTCATTATAACCACCCGTAAAAATAATTATATTCAGGGTTAAAAATTTCAAAAAGGAACATTTTGCCATAGCAAAGATTTCTTTAACAAAAGGATTTACGTGATATTATGAATAAAATTTCAAGGAATTTCACTATCATGCTTGCCAAAGAAGTTCCAGTGCTTACAGAGATTGGCTATAATTAATTCACTGGTTCATCTGCTTTCTTAAAATTTAGTAAAAATTAACCTGTGTACAGCAAAATCGGGAATGTATTGACTTAGAATTAAGAAAAAGAAAAGTTTCCGTACTATTCTCTCTTTATATTTTTCTGGCTTTTATTAAATCAAACTAAATCTAAATAAGGGTTACGTGACAAAACTTGAGACTCAAGTAGGTGAATAAGCAAATCTAGACAATAAGCCTTCTTTTTAATAATCTTGAAGTGTATAATAAATACAGAAAGGTTACATGGTTAAATATTACAAAAATCAAAAGGTTTGTCTTATAAACTGCTTGAGAAGTTTTTTTCTAGCTGTATTTTACTACTGTTATACAACCTAAAATGTAAAGATTCTTTCAAGAGATCACAACAGATCATAAGAATCTAACTCTGGTGACCTTAGGGACATTTCAGTATTTCGCTGACGAGGCTTGCAGTCTGGGAAGCACTAAAATTTTCCCCGAAGGAGTCCGAGATTTCTCAATTCAACAGTGTTTGATTATTTCTCTCGCATTTATGATAAACAAAAATACGATACATTCATCACCAAGCCGTACTTAACCTTCCACATTCAATTGTGATGCCAATGACATCAGAATATCTTGCCTGTTAAAATAGGAACTGTTGCGTTTTAAAAATGAGAACTTGTTTATTTCCAGAGTGCAAGCAATTTCGTCTTTTCTATGGTTTAAAGGAACGAAACAAAGAAAAGACGAAGAATTTCGTACTCTTGTCAAAAATATCATTATCATAATTTATCTTAGAACTTTAAAATACCAAATTGAATGTAAACGTCTGCAAACCGATAGTGTTTTTTCAAGATGGCTGACCGTCATTTGAGAGTCCTTAACACGGTGATGTCGGGTATATCATGACGTTAAGTCATGATTACAATTGTTGTATCCCAAAAATCAGTACTTCTGTTTGGTCATTACATTGGGAGATCACATCTTGTGAATCGATCTTATATGGGTGGTCTCGCACGGTAAACCAAAATGTCCGGACGATAATTATTTGTCGCTTGTCTCTCAGATAAATCAATGTACACGTCAGAAAATATGAACCAAGCAATAAATGAAAGCATACTAGTATGAGTATATGAGATCAGATTCTATTATTAGCATTTAAAAACTATTGTCATTAGTACTTCAACTTTGAATAAGTTTTTCTAGATGTGAAAGCAATGAAAACATATTTAATAAATGTTGAGGTCAACAACAGGAAACTTCTCTCTGAAACGAAATAACAGGAAGATAACAAGTGTTGACCTTTCAAATACAACATTCAATATATCTGATGCATTCTGATATCATTCAAATGCAATTTATTATGTATGCAGTAAACTAGACAAGTGAATATATCCAACCGTTAGACTCTTAAGCACTTGTAGAAGTATATAGGCGTATTGTCACTTCTCAATGCACGTTTCTGCATGAATCCATTAAACAAAAGGAAAGTATATTTTGTACACTATAAATTGTAAAGTATGAAATAAATACAGTTTATATGGCAATATTAGGTTGATACGTATGAAAAATAGTACATTTCGTTTATTACAACCTGTATCAAATGATTTAATTCAGGCAAGCTTGATGCGTTGCGCAGTGATAAAGTTCGTATCAATTACAAAATATATTTCTTTTATCATTAATTCAAGAAAGGATAAAAACATCAGATAAAATTGAAACAAGTCGAAATTTTTATTTCTATTAATTGTAAATATATCTTTTATTGCCTTGCATTCTTCATATGACACAAATGCCGTTGTGCAATTTTGCATTCATCACATGTTTCATTAGAATGCATGAGCTGTGCAAAAGCATAGAAACTGGTACATGATGTCTTGAGAGTGACCTTATAATATCTTGTTTTATAACTGATGTACATCAAAGGAAATTGATACAAATGACCGTTTATATATATTAAACAGGAGATGGAGTTCCATTATCAAATGTACTTTCATAGTGTATACCTTAATAGGTCAGAAGCATACTGTGTAATGTTTATATCCTACCGGTAGTAAACATAGGAAAACTTGTGAAAACTCCTTTGAACACTTTGATGCATTGTATTAGCTGTCAATGACTGCACATTTCCAAGTCACACGATATGGAATAAGAATGGTCAGTATGTAATGTCATTTGACTAATGAGCGTTTAGCCAATCGACTAGAGTTCGGATGTTATGCACTTGCACAACTTGCATCTTTCACAATTTACCCATCATGTTTTTAAAAAGACATGTATATTTTTTTCTATTATGGACTTTATGGTCCAGTTGACCTACAATGAAGTTCGCAATGACCGAGTCGTAGGATTACTTGAGCCAACAACAGCTTGACCAACAGCATCTAACAGTATGCTATTTATCCTTAAATAAAAAAAATCATACCAATAAATGTATATGAAACATTCACAACCTCTGTCAGATTTTGTAATCGATCAGCAAACTTAACCTCTTGCTGTAAATACATTTAAGCTATTTCTATTACATACTTTATGGGGCAGTCAGCCTGCAATGAAGTTCGCAATGACCGAGTCACAACACTACTTGAGCCAACAATAGCTACACTAACAACATCACGATAGCTAGACCAACAGCATTTACCAGATTCTTATTTATCTTATTGGTCCTGGCATCATACCAATATATGAAACATACACAACCCCTGTCAACTAATATAATCCATCATCAAATTTTACTTCTTGTTATTACATACTTAGCGAAGATATGATCTGTTTTGCATATGATTTATTGATTGATTGAATATTGTTTAACGTCTACTCAGCAATATTTCAGCTATATTAAGACGAGAACAAGTTTGTTAATAAATAATCACTTTAGGGTATGGAAGGGGCCATGGGACGGGAAATTCTGACTGCCACTGAAAAAGTAGGGTGAAATCGAAAAGGGCGGATAATTTAGCCTTGTAGCAGATCACCTACGAACCACTCAAAAAAGAGCTTGCTTGCTATAAGGGTTCTTTAAGTGCAGGAAGTGTGGCATTTCTTCCAACACGTGAACCTGAGTTTACATCCCATCCGAAAGATGGGTTGTGTATTTATTCATCCCGCACAACCACGGAATGGGTCTTATTTCTATATCCCGGGACCCTCGGGGTCAGCCCCCGTTTAGGAGGGGTCACACCCCGCAAGCCGGAGATACTAGGTCCTATTTCTATATCCCGGGGTTCCCCTGCTAGGAAGACTCATACTCCAAGCTCAGAGGATGCTGCGGGCCTATTCATAAGCCGGGACCGCGCACGGCGGGTTTTGCATATGTAATATAGCCGGAAGTTAACAGTCCATATCATATACTCATGCCATATCAGACCGCCTCGCTTTGAAATATCCTTATCAGACCGATGATAGGGCTATTTCAGCCCGGGTGTGATGAACAGTCCTTATCGGATGTATATAATAAACAGATTAAGACATGTCCTGTCAACTTGTATAATCCATCATCAAACTTTACTTCTTGTTATAAATGCATGGTTATTTTTTCTATTACAGATTTTATAGGCAAGTCGACGTACGATGATGTTCCCAGCATTTAGTAGCAAGCGTAAATCAGAATTTCACGTGAAGTGATGTGAAAAATGCAAAAGGCTTTCGGTTGCAATACTTTATTTATTGCTTTATTCTCCTACAATATGAACGGGAATTGTATTTTTTAAGAAATGTTCATTGACCCACAGGACCAGGTACAGAGTTTCAAAATGTTTTTTTTTTCAAAGGAATTCGGCAAACTCACCACAAAAGGTTAAAGAAATCTTAGATCCACCTCTTTTAGATCAAATGGAATCAAAAATTGTGTCCCGGTTGTCCTTTTCTTGTCCTATTATATCTATAAAATTGCAACAAAGCTATAACTAATCAATCAGTCAATGTTAAGAATTTTTTTTACTCCATTTAAAGAAGGGACTTTCTACACATGGGCATTTAGCCCTATGATGAATATAATTAACAACACAATCAGAAATGTGTGTTGCCACTCACTAGTGTAATAAAGCATTCATTTAAGCATACAACTAAGTTGTACTTTGAGAACACATCAAAACACAGCTATTGCACCAATAGCACGTGAATTTTTTTTACACATTATCCCGAAATAATACTAACAAAACACCGTTACGAATATTAAATTCACAAACAGCCAAAGAGTATAAAGATAAAAGGAAGCTATAAAAGCAAACTCGGTAAAATAAGAGTGCTTTGGTTCAAAACTAAGTGAGGCTTAGCGTCTGTCTTGCTAAATAATGCCATATCTTTTATCTGTTCGGATCAAGCTTTTGTGATCGCTGTAAATCTTTTAAAGCGCTCCATTCTCATTAATCACGTTTTATTTCTTATTTACAGTAGAGGAATTTGGTTTTATTGTTTTCATATTTGAAATAAACAAAATTAAATTTCTCTCTTGTGGACTTGAGTCAAACTTATCTGTTAGAAACTGACGAATTAGTAGGACCTAATAATGTTTAAAAACTACATGAGGATAACAAAATTGATATGTTAGAGTTATGTCCAGTGAACAATATTTCAGCTATATGAAAACGTGACCACGTTAAGGTAGTTCGAGCCTAATACAAATATCAGACAGAATTTTTTATTTTAAGATATTATGTAATTCTTAGCCCATTTGTTCAAAAAATAAAATAAAAATGATATGTCACCGATCATCTTTTCCTGTAATCAAGCTTTGAAAATCAGGCCAAATTCAGTTTTTTTCAGCAATATTTACAAAGAATGTATAGGGAACTGTGATAACATGCCTATTGTTTTGCTTTCATATGAAATAAACATCAGATAGATTTTGAAAAATTTTTGACATTTCAGAGGTGTACATTTCAGCTATAAGTTGAGCTGATAAAATCTATACGTCACCGTTTGATTAAGAGAACTATTTTTTATAGTTTAGGAAACAGACAATATTTTTGGTAAAAAGGAGCTAATTCGCGGGAAAATGTATGTTAATCTATGATGACGTCACAATGAAATGGCCAAATATTCCGGCTTGAAAATCCAGTCAATTCCGCACCCGACTTGTATTTTGCAAATGCGCTAATCGAATGCGCCGTGTATTTGTGTCGATCTACCTTAAATAAAAAAAATATATATATACATGTGAGGGGAGAATGAGGAAGGGACAACGATTTTTGATTGTCACTGGGAAATGGAAATGGATAGGGGCGGGTAATTCAGCCTTCTAGTGCTGCTGATGAGGAATAAATTTCCGAAATGGCCATACAGCGTATTAAATTTAACATATCTGTTGTGGTCTCATGTTCATTTACTCAATATCCTTTCGTAAAATATGTAATACAGGAGTTGTCTTTTAATGCAGTGTGGAGTTACTAAAACAATTCCCCGTGTTAGAGATGTATGCTCTTTATTTTTCTAAGATATGGTGTACATGTACATGAGATTGTATTTGTTCTATTACTATTATCTAAATTTATGTACATTCTAACACCTAAGATTTAACTCCCTCCATTTTAGTTTTATCCTTAGCTATATTTGATATTACTGATTATTCGGATTTCGTTTGGTTTTATGCATTGGCCATACAGCTCATTAAATTGCAGCTGGAGTTGACATATGTGTTATGGACTCGATGTTCATTTACTCCATACTCTTTCGTAATATTTGCTATCTGACCCAGTGAATCTGCTCTTTAACGAAAAATATAGAAGGAGTCTTTATACTGCACGGGGCGTGGCATTTCTCCACATGCCATTGGGAAATGGATTGATTGATTGATTGATTAGTTAGAGTTTAACGTCCAATGAGCAATATTTCAGCTATATCAGGACGAGAACAAGTTAATCAATTAAAAAAAATTGTAAGTAAAAGAAGAAAGAAATAAAGGTGGAAGGGACAACCGGGGCAACGACTTTTGATTGCCACTGGAAAAGGGGAGGAATGGGTAGGGGCAGGAAATTTAGCCTTCTATACGACACCCAGTGCGTCTGCTCTCTTTAGAGAAATATAGAAGGGGTCTTTATACTGCATGGAGCGTGGCGTTTCTCCACACAGTTTGGCTACAATGGTTCGCGGTCAGGCTTTCCGTATTATGTCCTGACTACCCCGCAAAGACAGGGCATTCCCCTATCCACCACCTGGGGACGCGCCCGGCAGCTCTGTAGCCAAAGCCCCTGAAAACCATGTGTTATGGACTCGATGTTCATTTACTCCATACTCTTTCGTAATATTTTCTATCTGACCCACTGAATCTGCTCTTTAACGAAAAATATAGAAGGAGTCTTTATACTGCATGGGGCGTGGGATTTCTCCACATGCCATTGGGAAATGGAAGAAATGGATCGGGTGGGTAAATCAGCCTTCTATCTGACCCACAGTGAATCTGCTCTTTAACGAGAAATACAGAAGGGGTCTTTATACTGCATGGGGCGTGGAATCTCTCCACACTTTTGCTAAAATGGTCCGCAGTTAGAAATTCCGTATTATGAGCTGACTACTCCGCATAGAAAGGGCATTCCCGTAATTATCACCTGGCGCTCTCCCAGCAGCTCTAGCTCTTTATGAACAAATAAATGGATATGGAGTGAATTTGCATGGGACAAAATCCCTTTCAATATATAGCGAGATTAAGCATATGGAACAACGCTTTCGTTGTTGTTCTTCATCTTGATACCATCATTAGGCCTTCAACAAAGAGCAAAAACTCCTGCCTCTACGTAAGTTCAAGACGGCCCTTAGCGACGGTTTGAGCCGTATGCACTTGCTAAATGTTGAACAATGTTACATCCATTGTCCTGGATGCGGGTCGTCAACTAGCATAACATATCGGGCAAAGTATTTTTACAAACAATGTCATCCATTGCCCGACAAAAGGACCAAAAGACATCGGTGCCGGGAATAACGAAATTACCGAACGAAATATTTTCATATATTCTACAGAAAACGTAGTGTATGCTGTTGGTTGTAAATGCTGCAAGATCATTTATGTGAACGAAACTAATGAAGACTGGGTAATTGTTAAGATCATTTATGTGAACGAAACTAATGAAGACTGGGTAATTGTTATGTCGATCAGATTGGGTAATTGTTATGTCGATCATGAACAGAACGCCATCAATGGAAAACTGCCCAGCAGGTGAATGGCACACTAAACATGCACGTAACATTACTTGTGCAAACTAGTGCGGACGAAAAATGGCAGTTCCTTGGTACTGTTCGACCATTTGGCATGAATGTTGAGAAAGCGTCTATTTTATGATCCTATTCCATTATAGGAAATACTACACGTTTTATAGTACAGAATATAATAGTTTTTACTTTCGTTTTTGTTCAAGATCTATGCACGTCAGCGGATCTTCTATCCGTCTCCTGAGAGAACATCTCTTCTAAATATTATGACCGGTTGCGCAATTGAATGCTACAAGGCCGACAATTTTGGTTCTCATCTCTGCTTCTTTGTGATTTTTATTTGGTATTTAATGTGTATATGTTATCCGTTTTGCCTTTGAATTGTGGCCTATTTTACCAATTATATCTTATTTCGAAAGAATGGTTACCTATATGCAGGATAAAAACAAGTTGGCCAAAGAAATGAAAGGATAAGTGCTGTAATAACAAAAACATGCAAACGATGGGGATGATAATATACCATATTCCTCGCTGCTTTTCGTACCTTAATTGGTTCTAGTTGGTCCCTCTACGTATAGAGTCGCCGGGTGGATGTTGGGGTATAAAGGTCAAAGTAGAGAAAGCATGTAGAAATACCCTATCTGTATATTTCACCATGAAACCAGAGGCTCCCAGGAGCCTGTATCGCTCACCTGGCTTTCAGTTGCCTTAATCAAGGAAACATTGTAAGTTATACAGTTGATCTTCAGTTTCTCAAACTTTTGTAGCTCGAACACCTCCAATATCTTGAAATTTTTTTAAAGTCTGATCATATTTTACTATATTTCATTGTTGGGCTTTTTCTTTGACAAAAAAGGTTCTTGCTAAGGACCACTTTCGACACCAGTTTTGAAGTCGAGACGTCATTTTGTAAATGGCAGTCAACAAACAATTTTCAGCATTGGTTTTAAAGTCGCAACATCAATATCTATTTGGAAATCAAATTTCATTGAAATCGGAAAATGTTGAATTTTCCCGCCTATTTTGGTAGCCATTTCAAAAAGGCGGTCAACGAACAATTTTAACATCAGTTTTGAAGTTGCGACATCAAGACCTATTTGGAAACCAAATGTCAATGAATTCGGACAATTTTGAATTTTCCAGCCTTTTTGGGCGGCCATTTTTTAAAAAATGCCGGTCAACGAACAATTTTCAACACCGGTTTTGAAGTCTCAATATCGATATCTATTTGGAAACCAAATTTCATTGAAATCGGACAATGTTGAATTTTCCCGCCTTTTTTGGCGGCTATCCTGAAAATGGCAATCAACGAACAATTTTTAACACCAGTTTTGAAGTTGCGATATCAAGACCTATTTGGAAACCAAATGTCATTGAAATCGGATAATGTTGAATTTTCCCGCCTTTTTGGCGGCCATTTTGAAAATGGCGGTCAACGAACAATTTTTAACATCAGTTTTGAAGTTGTGACATCAAGACCTATTTCGAAACCAAATATAATTGAAATCGGACAATGTTGAATTTTCCCGCCTTTTTTGGCGGCCATTTTGAAAATGGCGGTCAACGAACAATTTTCAACATCGGTTTTGAAGTCGCAACATCAATATCTACTTGGAAACCAAATTTCATTGAAATTGGACAATGTTGAATTTTCCCGCCTTTTTTGGCGGCCATTTTGAAAATGGCGGTCAAGGAACAATTTTCAACACAGGATTTGAATTCGCAACATCAAGATCTATTTGGAAACCAAATTTCATTGAAATCGGACAATATTGAATTTTCCCGCTTTTGTCGGCGGTCATTTTGAAAATGGCGGTCAAGGAACAAATTTCAACATCAGTTTTGAAGTCGCCCCAGCATGGCAAACAGGCCAAGTTTGGTTACATTTGGGCCAGTGGTTTCAGATGAGAAGATTTTTGAAATTGTTGACAGATAGACAGACGGACGCATAATGATGGCAAAATGGCAAAAGCTCAAAAGGCCTTGTAGGCCAGGTGAGCTAAAACTGGGGTCTGATAGAAGTAAAAAAAATTCCTTCTCTTATTTTTTTCTACCAATTTTTCTTCGATACCTTGTTATTTATTACCACTGGCCAATGCCTCTGATGGTGGATTTTTCGTTCTCAAACGGTATTCACCAACATTCGGTGCTGATCCGAAACATATTTTACCGTAATTTTAGAAAATTTTGCGTAAAACTAAAGAGTATCTCCCTTAATTTACAGTAACTTCGGTTATCTTGTTATTTCTTACCACTGGGCCGATGCCTCTGCTTGTGGACTGCGAGTCCTAGAGGAATTCATCATTCCAATACTTCGGTGCTAACGTCAAAACCGATATTATTTGAAAAGATGCAATATCCAAATGTTGAATTGACCGATTCATTAGAAGTTAAGAGTTTAACGTCCATTGAGCAATATTTCAGCTATATCAAGTTTGTCCATTGAGCAATATTTCAGCTATATCAAGTTTATCAATACAAAAAAATAATAAGCAAAAGAAAAAAGAAACAGAAGTGGAAGGCACAACCGAGGCAACGAGTTTTCATATTTTATCAACAAAATTAATTAATTAATTAATTGAATATTGTTTAACGTCTGCTCAGCAATATTTCAGCTATATCAAGACGAGAACAAATTTGTTAATAAAAAATCACTTTGGGGTATGGAAAGGGCCATGGGACGGGAAATTCTGACTGCCACTGTAAAAGTAGGATGAAA
>MJUU01060095.1:100554-138584 GCA_002080025.1 Modiolus philippinarum | reverse complement strand
AAGGGTTTTTTAACGTGCAGGAAGCGTGGCATTTCTTCCAACACGTGGACCTGAGTTTACATCCCATCCGAAAGATGGGTTGTGTATTTATTCACCCCGCACAACCACTGAATGGGTCATATTTCTATATCCCGGGGTTCCCTCGGGGTCAGCCCCGTTTAGGAGGGGTCATACCCCGCAAGCCGGAGATACTAGGTCCTATTTCTATATTCCTGGGTTCTCTCGGGGTCCTCTGTTAGGAAGACTCATACTCCAAGCTCAGAGGATGCTGCGGGCCTATTCATAAACCGGGGCCGCGCACGGCGGTATTAACAAAATTAAATTTCTACCTTGTGCACTCAAGTCACAAGTTATCTGTTGGTAACTAATTAATAGGACCGGCTAGCCTAATAAAACTTAATGAGGGCATTAACAAAATTGATTGATTAGTTACAGTTCAGTTATTTCAGCTATATCAGGACGAAAACAAGTTCATCAATACAAAATATGTGTAAAAGTAGAAATATCATGAAGGTCCATTATGATATTTCTACTTTTACACATATTTTGTATTGATGACCTTGTTTTCGTCCTGATATAGCTACAACAGAGGTAACGAGTTTTAATTGCCACTGGAAAAGAGAAAAATGTAGGGGCAGGAAAGTTAGCCATCTATACACGACCCGGTGAGTCTGCTCTCCTCAGAAAATATAAAAGGATCTTTATACTTATGGAACGTGACGTTTCTCCACAAAGTTTGTTTAATTTGGAAACCCCACTTACATACTTTGCGCGATACCGAAGGACATCCACAACAATCAAACGTTTGTCTTGAAAGTTACGAAAACAACAGTCTTCCTTCAAAATGAGTGGATAACAATTGAAATGTCATTATATGAAAGGCATATTATTTGGTCTTCTAAATGCATCTCAAAACCAATTTTAGAGACAAGACATACTGAGAAGCGGGTGAACCAAATGTGAGTTCTCAAAATTCTCAAGATTTATTAAAATATTTATCTTCAACCGAACTTAATTTTTACAAAAGTATTAAAGCCGTTGATTTTACAACACTTTACACCACTTTTCCACATGACAAGTTGGAATCTGTACTCTCCGATCTTCTTCAACAGTCTTTCTGTACCAAAGAAAAAAAGGAAAAAAATGCTCACATTTGGTATTCGGCAAAGAAAACGCATATTTTGTCCAAAAAAAAGAGGTAAAAAATATACTAATATTTTGTGTTGGGTAAAGAAAACGAGGAAGCTATACCGGAATTTTTTAATTGACAATCTTTGTCGGATTCGAAGGGAACGTTTTCAAATAGACAATCGGGATACCAATGGAGACTAATTGTTCGCGACTCCTGGTAGATTCCCTTTTATATTCGTATGATGTCAGGTTCAAACAAGAAAGAGAACATCTAGCCAGATCTTTTTACATAGTTGTTTCATCTTTAAACAATCCTCGATATAAGGATAAGCTTTATCTCATCTATCAAATATGAATTTCACATTAAACGAGAGCACTTAACATACTTGGACCTTTACATCGATAGTTCGGAACACTTAAAATCCAGACTTTCTTGGCAACGTGATGATTTTGGTTTCATTTCATTTTTGAGTAGTATTATTCCAACATTTTCACAGCTCATTCGTAGTTGTCGTATCTAGATTAAGGAAAATTTTAAAACCTAAGGTTTAACTCCCTCCGTCGTAGTTTTGTCCTTTGCTATATTGATATTACTAATTATTCAGATTTCATTTGGTTTTATGCATTTTCAATATTTTTGAAATTATGGATTTCCTATATTTGGGTTCTAGTGCTGCTGATGAGGAATTGATTTCCAAAGTGGCCAAACAGCTCATTAAAATTATTGTATTTGGATTTAGCATATACGTTATGGTCTCATGTTTACTCCATATCCTTTCGTAAAACATGTTATGTGTATGTCGACCTCGTTAAGAGGGCGTTACTATTTCAAAAGCTACATAGCAAGGGTTGTGTTCAATCACTATTATTATTGTCATTCAAAATATTTTATGATTCTCACAATTTGACGGACCGAATGTGTCTATATCACAAATGAAGATGGACATCTTTCAGTAGATCCCGAGGTAATACTTAACTGACAAATACCAACTTTGACAATACACCAGACTTTTTATTTACAGTGTGGAGGTTGTCACATGAGAATCAATGGATTCAATGAACGTCCAGTAAATGTCAGAACGAGAATAAGTAAATTAAAACTAGAGGCTCAGAGACTGAGCCTGTATCGCTCACCTGACAAAATGCTTCTATGCCATGCATGACCAAAACATGTTTATTTCCAATGGGGTCTAATACTTAGCTAAGTTCTCCATTAGCACTCGTGTTTTTGTCTTATCCTAATGGAATTAGTAATTTTTGCAAATGACCTTCCATTCATCATTCCTGTAAAGTTTGGTTGAATTTACTTCAGTTATTTCAGAGATTGATTGATTGAATATTGTTTAACGTCTACTCAGCAATATTTCAGCTATATCAAGACGAGAACAAGTTTGTTGATAAATAATCACTTTGGGGTATGGAAATGGCCATGGGACGGGAAATTCTGACTGCCACTGGAAAAGTAGGGTGAAATCGTCAAGGGCTGGGAATTTAGCCTTGTAGCCGATCACCTACGGACCACCCCAAAAAGAGCTTGCTACAAGGGTTCTTTAACGTGCAGGAAGCGTGGCATTTCTTCCAACACGTGGACCTGAGTTTACATCCCATCCGAAAGATGGGTTGTGTATTTATTAATCCCGCACAACCACGGAATGGGTCCTATTTCTATATCCCGGGACCCTCGGGGTCAGCCTCCGTTTAGGAGGGGTCACACCCCGCAAGCCGGAGATACTGGGTCCTATTTCTATATCCCGGGGTTCCCTCGGGGTCCTCTGTTAGGATGGCTCATACTCCAAGCTCAGAGGATGCTGCGGGCCTATTCTTCAGCCGGGACCGCGCACGGCGGTATTTCAGAGAAGAAGATGAAAATGTGACTTTCCCATAGGGTCCTATGTTAAACCATGTTCCTTGCTGGTCGCCATGTTTTTCGTCGGATCAGAATGAAATGAGCAATCTTTGTTAAGGACCTTTAGGTCATCATTCCTGTAAAGTTTAGTTCAATTGGCTTCAGCCGTTTCAGAGTAGAAGATGAAAATATGATTTTTCCCATAGGGTCTAATGTTAAACCCAAGTTCCACTCTTGCGGCCATGTTTTTTATCGATTGAAACCAAATGAGCAATCTTTGTCAAGGTCCTTCCATACATCATTTCTGTATGTTTGTTGAATTTGCTTCAGTGGTTTCAGAGGAGTAGATGAAACTGTTATTTTCCCAGAGGGTCCTATTTTAAACCATGTTCCGTGCTTGCGGCCGTGTTTTTTGTCGAATCAAAACGAAATGAGCCAACTTTGTTAAGGACCTTATGTACATCACTCCTGTAAAGTTTGGTTCAATTGGCTTCAGCCGTTTCAGAGCAGAAGATGAAAATATGATTTTTCGCATGGGTTCAATGTTAAACTTAAACTGGTGGCCATGTTTTTATCGGATTGGATGGAAATGAGCAATCTTTGTAAAGGACCTTCCATACATCAGTCCTGAAAAGTTTGATTGAATTTGCTTCTGTTATTTAAGAGGAGTAGATGAAAATGTGATTTTTCCCATAGGGTCCTATGTTAAACCTAAGTTCCGTGCTGGCAGCCATGTTTTTAATCGGATAGGAACGAAATGATAAAAAAACATTCTCTAATGATATGTCAAGTTTAAACTGGTTATGACCCGTTAGATAAATTTTCTTTATTCAACATATGTTGAATAAAGCCCCCTGCTATTTCCCGCCAAATCTATTCGGAATACAATTCTCAGTGTTTATCATCGATCATTAGAGAAAAAGATTACACCACTTTATCCCGATTATTACCATATTTTATCCACTCTCGATAGTTATATTTAAAAATTTTAAAATGCTCGGCAAGCCTCGCAATTAAAATTTTAAAATTTAACTATCTCTAGTGGATAAAATATGGTAATGAACGGGATCTTGTGGTGTAATCTATATTTATAGGAGAAATGACAGTTAAACTGTTACAATATTACAACTATAAATTAAATCCATTTAAATCTTACTAAATAAATTGATTGCTTTTAAAAATTGAACGATTTTGTCGCCAGCGACATTTGTAAATAGGTCTTTAAGACAATTAGCTGAATAAAAATCACGCCTGATATCGGCAACATCTGCACATTCAATTAAAACATGTTGAATTGTATAAGGACAATTGCATGGGATACATTCAGGTCGATCATCACTGTTGAGGATAATACTATGTGTTGTTCTAGTATGTCCAATACGACATCGGGTCAACACTACCTGTTCCCTACGCGGACCATGTTGAATTTTTCCGCTTTTTTGGCAGCCATTTTCAAACAACGTAAGTAGAAAACCGATGAAAAAGCATAAAATTACATAAATCGAAGTCCAGAGACAAAGCAAAAGAAAGAACAGCAGAGGACTAAGACAAATGACACTACATGCCCACAAAACACAATGGTGGTCAACGAACAATTTCTAACACTGGTTTTGAAGTCGCAACAGCATGGCAAACAGTTTATCAATTTACACTTAACCTTCATCTTCTATAGTTTTGGAAATAAAAGACGAAAAATATGAAAATTTTGAAAAATGTGAAAAAGGGAAATAACTCCTACAAGTGATTTTGGATTTTCGTCAAAATTTCAGGGTTGGTAGATCTTGATATACTGAACGTTTTTCAATGCCCACTTGACCTCTATCTGTTCAACTTTTTGAATCGCTCACCTGGTTTTCAGTTGCCACAATTTAGCTAACATTGTAAGTTATACAGTTGATCTTCAGTCTCTCAATTTTTGGTAGCTGGAACAACACATCTTCAACTGTATTTAAAGTCTGATAATGTTTTACTATATTTCTTTGTTGGGCTTTTTTTGAAAAAAAAACGTTCTTGCTAAAGACCACTTTCAACACCAGTTTTGAAGTCCATCGAGACATTTTGTAAATGGCGGTCAACGAACAATTTTCAACATCGGCTTAGAAGTTGCAACATCAATATCTATTTGGAAACAAAATTTCATTGAAATCGGACAATGTTGAATTTTCCCGCCTTTTTTGGCAGCCATTTCATAAATGGGTGTCAGCGAACAATTTTCAAGATCAGTTTTGAAGTTGCGACATCAAACCCATTTGGAAACCAAATTTCATTGAAATCCGACAATGTTGAATATTCCCGCATTTTTTGGCAGCCATTTTGAAAATGGTGGTCAATGAACAATTTTCAACACCGGTTTTGAAGTAGTGATATCAATATCCACTTGGAAACCAAACTTCATTAAAATCAGACAATGTTGAAATTTTGAAGAAAATCCAGAGTTTTTGGATTTTCTTCAAAATTTCAGGGTATGTAGATTATTGGCCAAAAACTGTAATCTACCCCTATGTTCTATTTCAAACAGTGGCGGCCATTTTGTTTGACCTGCCGCCTAATCGAACACAATTTTTAGAAGCCATACTCTGGTGATGATTCAGGCCAAATTTGGTTACATTTGGCCTAGTGGTTTCAGAGGAAAAGATTTTTGAAATTGTTGACGAACGGACAGACGGACGCATAGTGATGGCAAAAGCTCACTCTGGCATAGCCAGGTGAGCTAAAAAACAAAGGTGAAATGGAAAACCGGAGCAACATGTTTTGAATGCCACTGGAAAAGGGAGAATGGGTAGGGGCAGGAAATTTAGCCTTCTGTGTCTCTTCTCTTTCGAGAGATAGATGGGTGTCTTTATATTGCATGGTGCGTAGTATTTCGACAGTTTGGCTACATTGGTTCGCGGTCAGGCTTTCCGCATCATTACTCGATTACCCCGCATAGACAGGGCATTCCTCTATCCACCAACTGGGGGCCCTCCCGTTAGCCCTGTAGCCGGAGCCTCTGAGAATCGATTCAGCTGCCGGGCATGAGAATCAAGTTATGCTTACTCATGAGCCCATAATGACACTCCTGTTTTTAGGAGTTACAACTGTTAGTGGTTTGTTTTTCAGGCTTTGTATTGTGTTCTGATTTTTGTCTTCGGCATTTATGATCTCCGTCTGTAAGTGTTGCCATATATTCGGCATTTGATTTTTTATTTATCAGCAATTTCCTTTGATCTACACCGGTTGATAAGATCAGGCCGTGATACAAAAAATAACGGGTCACCTTCAAGACGTCGCGTGCATATTGCTATGCGTCGTATTCATACGCGTCATACGTTGAATTGATGAAGAATGCAAATTAATTAGTTCAATAAGCAATGTATGAATGTATGCCAAGATAGAAATTACAGCTTATTTTGATTTTGTGACTTACCGATAAAAGATAGGATTGATTGATTGAATATTGTTTAACGTCTACTCAGCTATATCAAGACAAGAACAAGTTTGTTAATAAATAATCACTTTGGGGTATGAAAAAGGCCATGGGACGGGAAATTCTGACGGCCACTGGAAAAGAAGGGTGAAATCGTCAAGGGCGGGGAATTTAGCCTTGTAGCCGATCACCTACGGACCACCCCAAAAAGAGCTTGCTACAAGGGTTTTTTAACGTGCAGGAAGCGTGGCATTTCTTCCAACACGTGGACCCGAGTTTACATCCCGTCCGAAAGATGGGTTGTGTATTTATTAATCCCGCACAACCACGGAATTGGTCCTATTTCTATATCCCGGGACCCTCGGGGTCAGCCTCCGTTTAGGAGGGGTCACATCCCGCAAGTCGGAGATACTAGGTCCTATTTCTATATCCCGGGGTTCCCTCGGGGTCCTCTGTTAGGATGACTCATACTCCAAGCTCAGAGGATGCTGCGGGCCTATTCATAAGCCGGGACCGCGCACGGCGGGATAAAAGATAGGACATTCTGTTTTTGATAACCGACTTTATCATGGCGTAACGCATCAAGCTTGCCCTAACGAGCTAACTTGATACTGGCCGTGATTCAAGTCCGGATCAAAAAGCAATATGTTGCAATTGTCACTTCAGAAGTTTAACGGTCGTCACCACGATTTGACAGACCATTACAATGTTTCTGTTTCACCAATGAGAACAGATATCTTTTGGTAGATCCAGAGATTGTTACCGGACTGACTAACACCGACTGTGACAAAATCGGACTTTTCACTGGCAGTGTGACTGGTGCCACGCATTTAGCAGATCGTGCTTACCCTTCCGTAGCACCTGATGATACCTCAGTTTTATAGGGTTTCACACTGGTAGTGCTTTGGTTTTGTGACGTTTTTTTCATTTTTGATTGTTTGTTATGTCTTTGTCATACTGTCTCAATTCGTGTTGCTGTGAATTGCCGTGATTTTGGATTTATGATTTTAAAATTTCCCCTTTCCACGTTTGCCGATGTACTGTGAAAGTACTATTGTTCGTGAGGTTCCAATTTTCGTGGATTTTGTGGTTCATCAAAACCACGAAATTAAGTTCCAACGAAATGCAATTTTCCATAGACTTTAAATGCAGAAAATCGAAACCACGAATTTAAGTTCCCACGAAATAGTGAATTTTATGAAAACCACGAAAATTGATGTCCACGAATAAAAGTACTTACACAGTATTCTATATTTCCTGTCACATGTAGTGACGAGGTATTATGTGATGCCCTCAGTCGTGTGTTCGTCAGTACGTCGTCCGAAGGTTTCACACTGATAACGAGTGAACGAAATAACAGTCATCAAACTTCGTATATAGGGTGTTTAAACTTCTACCAAGTTTGATTTCCGGTTCCGAGGTCCAGGGGTCCTGAGTTATGATCCGACTGATAACTAACAAATGAAATCACATTCTGTCTTCACACTTGGTGTGTAAATTGCACGAAACTTGGGGCAAGTTAAATTTCAGATTCAGAGGTCAGAATGAAATAGCAAACTGTCTTCAAAACGAATCTTACGTTAAACCGTACTTATTACTCAGAGTGACGGGTGTCACATATTAATAAACTCATGGTTCCCCTTCCGGATACAAATATTAACTAAAGTCCAAACTTTTAAGCCGCTGTCATAAACGGCCAACAAAAAGGTAAAGCAGCTTCAGTTCCAACCAGTGTACAAATACAAGTAAAGCAACCTCAGTACCAACCAAAGTACAAATACAAGTAAAGCAACCTCAGTACCATACGATCGCTTTGGTTAAAAACAGTAATGATGCATTACACGATACCCCGCCACGTTTCACAAAATTTCAAAGTTTAAAGAGGCATAACTCTAGATCCCTGTGTACTTCTGAACCCAAAATTGTACTTGGCCTGTGTTTTATGGCAAACAACTTCCATGCCAAATTAGAAGACAGTATGTCATTTCATTCACAAGTTATCAGTCGGTAACCCTATAATTTGCAAAATTTCAAAGTTCAAGGGGTATAACTCCAGAACCCTTGGACCTCTGAACCAAAAAATCGAAGTTGGTCCGAGTTTTGCGGTATACAAATTACATACCAAGTTTGAAGGCAATATATTATTTCATTCACAAGATATGAGTCGGAAACCCCAAAATCCGCAAAATTTCAAAGGGCATAACTCCAGAACCCCTTGGACCTCTGAACCCAAATTAGAACTTGGCCTGTGTTTTGTTATTACCAAGTTACATACCAAGTTTGAAGACAATATATTATTTTATTCACAAGTTATCAGTCGGAAACCCTAAAATTCGCAAAATTTCAGAACCTGAATTCGAACTTGGCTTGTGTTTTATGGTTAAAAAATTACATACCAAGTTTGAAGACAAAATATTATTTCATTCACAAGTTATCAGTCGGAAACCCTAAAATTTGAAAAAATTTCAAAGTTTAAAGGGGCATAACTCCAGAACCCCTTGAACCTCTGAACCCCAAATCGAACTTGGCCAGAGTTTTGTGGTAAACAAGTTACATACCAAGTTTGAAGATCTTATCTTATTTCGTTCACAAGTTATCAGTCGGAAACCTTCGGGGGACGGACGGACGGACGGACACACGACTGAGGGTATCACATAATACCTCGCCACCTCGTGTGGCATGGTATAAAAATGTCCAACTTCAGTCAAGTATTGGGGTTTATGCTCTTATAATATTGTTCACCTCTGGTTTAAGACCCTCAGGCGACATCAAGATGTAGACAGGAATAAAAACCCTGTCCATAATAAACTAGAGTTTTCTATGTATCTTGTGCGCTTTTGTCACATTCACATTCACTCTATATCTTTTCATTTTTTTTCTATTGAGCTAAAGACTTCTTTAATTCTGAGTGATCGCAGTAAAGTTTCGAAATTTCATGTCGGAAATAAAATCCGTTTCTTGGACTGTATACCGTGTTTTCAAATGTATTAAAGTTTTCAAGGACCCTGACATGTAAATCATTAAAAAAACAAGTAATACTTATGTTTTTCGGCCATTGTAGGTGTTTCCTGTTATCTTTTTATTCTATTCTTCGTTTTGATTCAGACTGTCCCAAGTCAGGATTATGTTGGTCATTGGCTTGTCCTTGTCTTCTGATAAAATTTTAGTTTCTTGATATTTGGGTTATTGGATGTGGTTTGTTTCCATTGATTTATTCACTTTTTTTACCTTTTTGGGGGCCATTTAGGGCTTGCTATATGGGCGGAGTTTCCTCACTGTGTTGAAGACCGTACGGTGACCCCTAGATGCTTTGTTTTAGGTCGTTTTTACCTTGATATGGGATGTTGTCTCCTCGACATTTACCCCATTTCCTTTCTTTTTCATAATTATTCCAAAACTTATGAATAAATAGACTTCCCAAGCGGTGCAATATCTAGATCATCCGCCATTTCCAATGATTTTCGAATTTGAACAACCGAGCCTTAAAAAGTTCATCAACATGCAAGAAGTGAAATTTGCACGAGTTGTTATAATTTGAAATTTGAAAATCAAGACTTTTCATGAATCTTAATCCATTGTTTCTTTTTATAATTTGGTGTACAATTTCCCTTACGTAATATAAACATAAACAAAGATGTAAAAACATTTCGAGACAAATGTCAGGTATTAATTTAAATTATAATGACAAAAGAAATAATCACAAAAAGGGTCTCTTTTCACGGAAGCATGTCAAAAATACGATGGTGAACATGTCTAGTTTTGGATATTTGGAGATATTGAGTGAAAATACTAAAAAACTGCAGGTATCAGAAATCTAATGACGGAAAAAAGAACTCCAAAGCTTTTGTTTTCAGTAATAAGCACGATCTTCTGTTGCCGAATGATACAGCAATACGTTTTTTTTTTTTTCTAAATCGTTTTGTCTACGATTTTGCAAGTTCATTCTTACTAACTTTTGATTTAATATTCAAGAATGTAAGTGGGATTTTCTGCTTTCATTGAAGATTTGGTACTTCAGTAAAATGTAAAATACTTAAATACGTTTTGTCGGTATATTCTAAACTAGAGAACGAACAATATGACCCTATCTTATGGAAATCATTTGCTACGGGTTTTGGACACATACGATAGGACCTCGAGCTGCACGTTACAAGTCAGTATAAATGAAGAAGAAACAGCGCGATTGATTGATTTATTGAATATTGTTTAACGTCTACTCAGCAATATTTCAGCTATATCAAGACGAGAACAAGTTTGTTAATTTATAATCACTTTGGGGTATGGAAAGGATCATGGGACGGGAAATTCTGACTGCAACTGGAAAAGTAGGGTGAAATCGAAAGGGGCGGGGAATTTAGCCTTGTAGCCGATCACCTACGGACCACTCAAAAAAAAGCTTGCTACAAGGGTTCTTTTACGTGCAGGACGCGTGGCATTTCTTCCAACACGTGGACCATCCCAAAGATGGGTTGTGTATTTATTCATCCCGCACAACCATGGAATGAGTCCTATTTCTATATTCCGGGGTTCCCTCAAGGTCAGCCCCGTTTAGGAGGGGTCACACCCCGCCAGCCGGAGATACTAAGTCATATTTCGATATCCCGGGGTTCCTCGGGGTCCTCTGTTAGGAAGACTCATACTCCAAGCTCAGAGGATGCTGCGGGCCTATTCATAAGCCGAGACCGCGCACGTCGGGAAACAGCGCGATGTTCTATATTGTAGTACAAAGTCAAATGTTATTTTTAACAAATTTATTAACATACTTGTGAGCTTAACTACGTGATGGAAGACGACATTACATACTAAAATATGCAAGACAAAAAAATTCTTATATATGAATGACTTCATTAGTTTAGTCTATAAGTAAAACCATTATATGGTTTACGCTTCTAGTGTGGCGTTGATAGCACGTTTCATTACAATTGATATTTAGTACGTTTCCCTACAATTGATTTTTAAAGATATTTTTAGTTTTGCAAAGTTTTGCTTGTTGGAAGCATGCAAACAATGTTAGAAAAATCTTGAACTTTGTGGAAATTTAAATTAACTTTCAAAGTCTATATTCCCGAATGGTCATTGCATCTTCCTCTGATCAACGTAGTAAAAGCTTTCTATTATGCGCATATGCAGAAAATAAATTAACTGTAACTTCGGTATTTGGATTTATTATACTAGTACTTCATGCAAATTTCTGATAGAATCCAGTCATTTCATTTGTTCTCCTCAATGTGGTATTTTGCAGTATTTTTTGTTTGCTCCGCCTTCCCCTAGCAACATGTGATATTTTTGCGTAGCACCGAAAATATCACAGGCCTCCCCTAGCAACATGTGATATTTTTGCATAGCAACGAAAATATCAATTGCTGAGGACGAATTTTGCTGAACTCGGAAAATATTACCATCTCCGTCTGAGTTTTACCGATAAGTATTTAGTCCTTTTCACCGACTTTAGCCGAAGCACAGCTTTTCGTTTTCATGATTTATGTAAATATCTGTCGCTAACATACATTATGGTATTTGCAGAGGTGTCTTCAGAGACGGCTGAAGAATCCTTAGATACGAACGATATCAACTGTATGAAAAAAACGTGCTGTCGTCGGAGGTAGACCAGTAAATACTTGCTTCATAAAAAATATCAGTTCCTTCCTCTTTCCTGTTTCATATAAAATGTCAGTCCCTCTTTCTTTGGAATAAGAGAGGGAGGGGCTGACATTTTTTTTTTATGAAACAAGTGCCTGTATTCCATGAGTACCTGGCAGAAAAAATGTTTTGACTGCGTTTGGAGGGTTTCAAAACCATCAAATATTAACTTAAATGTTGTGAATTCTGCAATTATCAGAATCATGCAAACTCTTGTTCAGCCAGTACATGTACCATGAAATCATAATTCACAGCATTCCCTCATTGTTTTTAAGAATAACTTTTTTTCATTTTTCATTTCAGCATTTTCCCATTTTGATCTTCTATTTGGCGCATGTTAGATGTTACAAAATGTGGGTTCAGATGTTGTAATTCATAGTATATTCTCGACTAAAAACACTTATTTTTTTCACGAGAAACCATATTATTTATTCAGTCATAAGGTAAAAGGAAGGCATTCAGCATAATGAAAAACACACTGCCTTCAGTGGAAGGTGTTATGCTAGATTACCACACTAAGAAAAAATATCACATGAAGAGAAAATATCACCCTCGACGCTGTCTCGGGTGATATTTTTTTCATGTGGTAATCTACCATAACACCCTCCACTGAAGGCAGTATATTTATAATATTTATAAATTATATTTTATAAAGGAATATCATAGTCCATGGGCAGGAATAACCCCCCCCNCCCCCCCCCCCCCCCCGTGCACCCAACCCCTTTTTTTAGTCCGCATACATCACCTCTTCAAAATAAAACATGTTAACACGAGCATAACCTGCACGCACTTGTGGAATTTGGCCTATATTTAGACCCACCTACCGAAAAACGAGGTATCAAATGATTGCTTATTGTATGAGCGTTTTAACAATTTCTTTTCCCAACACGTTCCATAGCACAATTAAAGGTACCCCTACCCAAATGATATATTGACGAAAAACCTGATATTTTCATTGAAATTGCGCAAGTTTGATGGTCTAGAGAACNTCTGACGAGGCTTGCCGAGTCAGAGAACCATTGAAATCTTACCCGAGGGTGTCTGAGATTTCTAAATCTTGCATTTTCAACGGTGTTTGATTTATTTTCTCACTTTTGTAATCACAAACTATGTTTTTTTCACCACCATGCCGTTCTTGTCATCCGTCGTTCCTAAGCGACGTCAATGACGTCAGAATACGTTGCCTTGGTAAATTCTGTCTTGTACCGGGGGGTACAAGACAAGGAAATCTCACACCGCTAAAAATAGGAACTGTTCTGTATCAAAAGTGAGAAAAATATCTGTTGTCATCTGTTAAACAGATATCCAATTGCGGTCTACAAGATCGTGATGTTGATCGTAAAACTTCTGTAGTGATGACTTCAAGTTATGGGTAATATACATTTGCTTAAGAAGCCTATTTGTAAGCAACCGAGCTCTATCTAGGTACTAAAATGTTCCATACACGTTCCATAGCACAATTAAAGGTACCCCTACCCAAATGATATATTGACGAAAAAACTGATATTTTCATTGAAATTGCGCAAGTTTGATGGTCTAGAGAACCCGAAGTGCATCTCAATTTCCGATTCCGAAAATTGTTTTTAGCTTTTCATTCTATTTTCTTCAATATAAAACATGTTAAGACAATGGTAACATATTTAAAATGATCAAAATTTTATTTTCAAATATACCAAATACAGGTACCTTTGAATAATTTCGTTTTTGAATAAGTTTTGTCTTCCTTTTGCCTAATATTATTTTTTAGTAAACAAATCTTCTTTCAAATAGGTATCAAATGAATGTTTATTATATTTGCTTTACAACCATAACAAATAATGGCTGTTTTTAGGTAATATTTACATCAAATATCAATAAAACTTACCCTACCCCAACAAATTTACTCTAAAATTGTCATTTTTGGGGGTCTTTATTCGCATAAAAATAACCAGAAGACGCAAAATGTGTGTTGTATAGGACAATGTTGCATAACTTATATTATATTTTATACATTAACAGCCATTTGTTGACTTTAACTCAATATTTTGCCCGATATTGGTGAAAAATGGGAATTTTCAACATTTCAGAATTATCTAAGTCCACTGCTATATCGTTATATATGCCAAATCTGGAGGATATTTCTGCAACTATATCAATTAATTGTACCAAGCGACACATTTGGTGTCTTAAAACATTACTTAGAAAAACAAGGAGTGTTTAATGTGACTGATTACAGAAAATCTTACCCGTACCCCAACAAATTTCCCTGAAATTGTCAATTTTTTCTCTATGTTCACATAAAAATAACCAGAACACGCAAAACGTGTGTTGTATATGACAATAATGCATAGATTACATCAGAATGTGGTATTTCAACAGCCATTGGTAGACTAAAACTCAATATTTTTCCAAAATTGATGAAAAATGGGCATTTTCAACATTTCAGATTTGTCCGTATTTCATCGTTAAATCGCAATATATGTCAATTGTGTAGAATATATCTGCAGAAATGCCATTTAACTGTCCTAAGCAATACATGAATTGTCTTAAAACATTGTTTAGAAAAACAAGGAGTGTTATATGTGACTCTAAATACCGAACATTTTACCCCTACCCCAACAAATTTTCCCTATATTTGGTAATTTTTGGTCTATGTTCGAAAAAAAAATAACCAGACCATGCACAATGTGTGTTGTATATGACAATGTTGCACGAATTGCATCATGATTTGGTATTTTAACACCCATTGGTCGACTAAAACTCAATATTTCTCCCCAAATTGATGAAAAAGGGAATTTTCATCACTTCAAATTTGTCCATAGATAACTGTCAAATCGCAATATGTATCAATTCTATAGAATATATCTGCAGATATGCCAATTAATTGTTCTAAGCGATACATTAGATGTCTGAAAACTTTGTTTAGAAAAACAAGGGGTGTTTAATGTGACTCAAATACCAAAAATCGTACCCCTACCAACACATTTCCCCAAAAATTGCCAATTTTTTTGTCTATGTTGAGATAAAAATAACCACCACACGCAAATTCTGCGTTGCATATAACAAAAGTTGCATGAATACTATCATGATACTATCATAATTTGGGATCTCAAATCCCAGTTGTCAGCTTAAACTCTATATTTTGTCCAAAATTGATGAAAAAATTGAAATTTCTAGCATTTCAGATTTGTCCAAAATTCATTTAAACTCAATGTTTTGTCCAAAATTGATGAAAAATTGAAATTTTTAGCATTTCAGATTTGTCAAAAATTCGCTATTAAATCGTTGTTTGTGGCAAATCTGGAGGATTTATCTGCAGATATGCCAATTTATTGTCTTAACCGATACATATGTTATCTTAAAAAACCCTGTTTAGAAAAATAAGGAGTGTTCATTTGACTCATAATACTGAAAATCTTATCCCTACCCCAACGAAATTAGACTTAAAAATCTCCAAATTGATTATGACCGTCTGTACATATAAATCAACAAAAATTGATTATGACCGTCTATACATATAAATCAACAAAGCATACTAATGTTTTACTTTCTTTGCAAAAGATGCATTTGATACATCATAATATGCAATTTTGACTCCAAAATATGGGTAAAATTGAATATTTTGGACGATTATCGTGAAAAATTGGAATTTTCAGTATTTCAGAATTTTCCTAAATTCAAAGTTAAATCGCTGAATAAATGCCCATAAAGCGGGTGCATGATCTTATTTTTGATATTTGGGAGGCTCTGTGTGTTTTGGTGTTTGAAAATGATATGTCATTGGACCTTTATACAATGTTTAGGCTTTTCAAGCTGAATAAAATGAAATAAATTGTGTTGATTGTGTGTGGTAAAGGGTAATATGTTTGTAAGTTATGAGACTGTAGTTAGTCTAAAAGGCTGAAAAGCATACTTTCTAATTGCTTAGATATGATGAAACGATATTTAATCAACAAAGTCAAAACAGCAGAAATTCTGAAAAACGGAAAATTCCCATTTTTCATACAATTTTGGACAGAAGAGTCAAAAAGAGACCTTTTTAAAAGTTTTAATCTACTTACATGATCTTCTGCATGTCAGTTTTAGAGAAATACACTCTAGAATTTCCATTAAACATACTATTTTTATCATTTACAGCCTGAATATTTCAAATTTTCTCTTAATTTTTAGGAGTAGGGGTGCTAATTTTTGAACCTACAATACATCTGAAACTAAAATTGTTGCATACAATTTGTTGCCAACATATATTAAATTATCATTGCATCGGCAATTATTAAATATATATTCAGATTTTTACGACCCTCAAGTCAAGAAGTCGAAATTGGGGAAAAAACTAAAATTCGGAAAAATTCCATTTCTAAAAAAATTTATAACAAAAATCAAAATTTTATGGACTTTAATGGTTTTATTTTCCAACATTGTATCACAACTGAAAAGTATGGCATTAAAACTAGATCAAATGACAAGGGTTGTTATCTGAAAGGAATTGACAGCCTAAAATCGACATTTTCGCAATTTTTTGCAGGGGTAGATTTTTTTGTATCCCCTGATCATAAAATGGGCGTAAAGTACCCCTGATCATAAAATGGGCGAGAAGTACCCAAACTTGTTTATATTGTAAAGCATATTGAATTAGCTTTAATTTGATACCAAATTTCAGTACATATTACTTACCTGTAAAAAATTATGGAGCTTAAAATATGAAACTTAGGTAAGAACGAAAATACAATAATTTTTCGGGTAAGTGGCTCTATACTGTCTATGCGTGCAGGTTATGTTCGTGTTAACATGTTTTATTTTGAAGAGAGGACATAGGAGGACTCAAGAAAACCGGTCTGGTTCGGAAGGGGATGCACGGAAAGTGTTTCCCGCCCACGGACTATTTTGATTGCCACTGGAAAAGGGGAGAAATGGGTAGGGGCAGGAAATCTAGCTTTCTATACGACACCTCTTTAGAGAAATATAGAAGGGGTCTTTATAATGCACGAAGCGTGGCGTTTCTCCACAGTTTGGCTACAATGGTTCGCGGTCAGGCTTTCCGTATTATGACCTGACTATCCCGCAAAGATATGCATTCCCTTATCAACCACCTGGGGACGCGCCCGGCAGCTCTGTAGCCAGAGCCCCTGAAAACTGATTCAGTTGCCGGGTGTTGTGCTTTCAGACGGTATTCTTTACATAAACTAAAGAAGGCAATGAATATGTTTTTTTCAGACATGCAGGGGTTATACAATCTAATAAATGTGGATTGTTACACAAAAGCTTTATAATTCAAAGTCCGGTTCCGGAAATTGGTTTTCAAGGGCTCCGGCTACAGAACTAGAGGATGCGACCCAAGGTGGTGAAAAGGGGAATGTCCGAGTCACAATACAGAAAGCCTGACTGCGAACCATTGAAGCCAAACTGGATATTTTTCGTTCAAGACCAACTCACCGTACCAATTCCTCCAAATTTTCGGGTGGCAATGAAAAACGCGTTTCCTCTGTTGTCCCTTCTATCTTTATTACTTTCTTCTTTTACATATAATTTTTTGAATTGATTGAATTGTTCTTGTCCTGAAATATTGCTCACTGCATGTAAATCTCTATTTATCATTCAAAGTCCTTTTTCACCTTAGTACTCCATGGAAGTTCCATGTATCTGAATGCATTTCGGGCCTCCGTCTACAGGGCTGTCGTTAGCATACTCTGGTGTTGATGGCGAAATGTGTTCTGCCCATTTGTCATGGAACGGATACCCTGGTCGATAACCCTTGTACTGAAACTAGAAAAGAGCCCCTTTCCATATAGCATAAGGAACCACTTTAATCTCTATCGACAAAAGATCGCATAGAAAGCTGAATTTCCTGCCCTACCCATTTCTCCCCTTTTCTTGTTGCTATCAAAAATGTCCCGGTTGTCACTATTATTTCAAATTTGTTGAATCGATCAATTTTCTACATATTCTAGACGCTACGCTACTTTTGTTGTCACTTTTATTCTGTTATAGCTGTTATATTGCTCTTTTGACGTAAAATTCTTATCAATTCGGCATACTAGTATTCCATTTAAGCACAGCCCTTGCTAGGGATGAGTATTCGAGTCTTTTAAGAAGAATTAAATTTTCAAGACCAGAAGTATTTGTTGCAACTCGCTGTTTTAAAAAAAACATTTAATTAAGCATATATTTGCTTCAATTCTATATCCCATATAGAAGAGACATTGTCTTATTGCAATAATGGCAAGAAAAATCTAAAATTTAATACACATCTCCCCGAAATAATGCAAACCTGGTATCGTTATGACAATCATCAACTACAATGCCGTCTTTCGACCCGAAGAACCTTAACAATGTTGTGTAAAACGAGGCCAAATAATCATTACCATAGCGTTGATACGAAAATTATACCAATGTCCCACATTTTTAATTGATTGATTAGTTAGAGTTTAACGTTCAATGAGCATTATTTCAGCTATATCATGACGAGAACAAGTTAATCAATGCAAAAAAAATTGTAAGTAAAAAAAGAAAGAAATAAAGGTAGAAGGGACAACCGGGATAACGACTTTTGATTGCCACTGGAAAATGGGTAAGGGCAGGAAATTTAGCCTTCCATACGACACCTAGTGTGTCTGCTCTCTTTAGAGAAATATAGAAGGGGTCTTTATACTGTATGGAGCGTGGCGTTTCTCCATACAGTTTGCCTACAATGGTTCGCGGTCAGGCTTTCCGTATTATGACCGGACTTCCCCACATAGACAGGGCATTCCCCTATCCACCAACTGGGGACGCGCAGCTCTGTAGCAGGAGCCCCTGAAAACCGATCCAGGTGACGGGCCTCTGTTAGGAAGACTCATACTCCAAGATCAGAGGATGCTGCGGGCCTATTCATAAGCCGGGACCGCGCACGGCGGCCCACATTTTTAAGATGGAATAACATTCAGCTAACTAGTGTACAACACTAAGGTATGACATAATGGGACTTGTTTCCCATTTCCCAAATTTTGAACCATTTTTTCCAATTCCCATATTTTATTTCTTTTGTCCCTATTCCCACTTGAGTTTTCAAATGTTCCCATTTTTTCGTCATTTTCCCCATTTTCCTAAACCGTGTCACTCCCCTCACTCAGTACTTGGTCTAGCAATATTGCAACAGTCAAGCGATCGGTAAAGGTAATTTTACTGCCTTAACCGACGTCCCGACTAAAGACAAAGGAATCACAAATTACACATGTGAATATTGACTGAAAAGAAATAAGAAAACACGGTGCATGTAGAATAATTTATTGGCAGCGCTGCCGTGAGATTTTACATTAAAAAACAATGCAATCAAAGGGAAATATTCTCAGAGTAGTGCTCTAAACCAATCGTTCGTGGTATGTTATCAATTAGGTGGAAATTACATTTCATAGAAATGAAACTGTTGGAACTCTCTTGTCCGTTGCAACAAAAGCAGCCATAGTACAATATGAGTGCACAGGTCCAAAAACATAAAGACAGGCTTAAGTATAGTATTGACGATTGATTTGTTTAAAGTCTGTTGTGCCTTCCATCCGTTAAGCGTTGTGACTGCTGTAATGTTTAGAGTGCACTCCATTTTCATTTTCACCTATTATTTTCATAAGTTAGTTTCTGTTTTTCTGGCACATTCACATACCATTCTTTAACAAATTTATAAATATAACAGTCTTGTGCTCTAAAAAAGAACGAACTTAATTTCTCGTTGGAAAGTAAGTGAGAACCGAACCGTCGGTCTAAAACGAATAATCAAACGACAATCACAACATCGGAAAAACAAAAAAACAATAACATGAGTTTGGCACAGAAATGAAAATTGAAGACGCAGACATAGAAAGATGAACAACACGGACCAAACAAAAAACCATGAGCGAGACCAGGTGCACAGAGTAAGCATTTCCTCATAACAAACCCGCCGTGTTGAACATGTCAACCCCGGTAGTAAAGTCAAATCCAGTAAAGGAAAAAAACTTTAGTAGTAAAGATTATATGAATCTAACACCGGTGAAAAGGCAAGATCAAGAAATCTCAGACACCCAAGGGTAAGATTTCAATATTTCTCTGACGAGGCTTGCCGAGTCAGAGAACCATTGAAATCTTACCCGAGGGTGTCTGAGATTTCTAAATCTTGCATTTTCAACGGTGTTTGATTTATTTTCTCACTTTTGTAATCACAAACTATGTTTTTTTCACCACCATGCCGTTCTTGTCATCCGTCGTTCCTAAGCGACGTCAATGACGTCAGAATACGTTGCCTTGGTAAATTCTGTCTTGTACCGGGGGGTTCAAGACAAGGAAATCTCACACCGCTAAAAATAGGAACTGTTCTGTCTCAAAAGTGAGAAAAATATCTGTTGTCATCTGTTAAACAGATATCCAATTGCGGTCTACAAGATCGTGATGTTGATCGTAAAACTTCTGTAGTGATGACTTCAAGTTATGGGTAATATACATTTGCTTAAGAAGCCTATTTGTAAGCAACCGAGCTCTATCTAGGTACTAAAATGGGTTATCTTACTGATTTTTTATGTTATAATATGTATAAGAATGAGGAATGTTGCCTTAAATGGGCATTTATTGACATTAGTTTAGTATAGATAAAATGAAGAATGTTTTCTTAAAAGCACCGTAAGTATCGTTGTCCTGCGAGAACTGATTTCTACTTCATTTTCTCCAGGATTTTCTATTGCTTGTACGTGAGTTCTACTGCATTGATAAACAAAAATGACAACAAACAGACGATTTTGTTGATACACAGAAACGAGAGCACGTTTGTAGTTGTGAACAGGTAAGACTAACTATAAATTAATGTTGATCTGATACCGGTAAAAATACATTCATGTATTCACTTGGGCCGAACTACGTATCGAGAATTTCCTTATTTATGATTGATTGATTATTGTTTAACGTCTACTCAGCTATATCAAGACGAGAACAAGTTTGTTAATAAATAATAACTTTGGGGTATAAAAAGGGCCATGGGACGGAAAATTCTGACTGCCATTGGAAAAGTAGGGTGAAATCGTCAAGGGCGGGGAATTTAGCCTTGTAGCCGATCACCTACGGACCACCCTAAAAAGAGCTTGCTACAAGGGTTCTTTAACGTGCAGGAAGCATGGCATTTCTTCCAACACGTGGACCTGAGTTTACATCCCATCCGAAAGATGGGTTGTGTATTTAGTAATCCCGCACAACCACGGAATGGGTCCTATTTCTGTATCCCGGGACCCTCGGGGTCAACCTCCGTTTAGGAGGGTCCTTATTTATGTCAATGGCATTTAATTTCTTTAGATGCGACTCAATAACATGCCTTATTTAAGTCAATAACAAATGGATTGCTAAAAGGTGCATACTGACGCAAATAAGGCACCTAATCGAGTCGAATCTATAGAAATTAAATTCGCGTAAATAAGGAAATTCTCGATACGCACTTCCACCCCTGTGATATTATTCACATTTTATGCCAATTGATGTTATTCCATTGTGTAAATAATCATAAATAGCTTTGCTTTATTTGTGTAAAATGAGTAAAAACAATATGCTTTATCCTCCTCTATAAGTTATTTAGCAACTTTTCAAGCCTGAAAAATTTAATTTGGCTATACTAGATGCTAATTGAAAATAGGAGGTCCTGGCCTTCTACTTTTAAGTCCTGGCGTTCTGCTGACATTACATTGCGATTCAATCGTGCATATTAATTATTTTAGCACAATTAAAGCAAATTCTAATTACTTTTTCAAAATCAATTTGTGCTTCTTGCTATTCTTAAAATAAAACCGACCAGAAATATAAAACCGTTATCCCTATAAGAATCAATAAAGTAGCAGAGGAAACGGCACACAATACCAAAGAACAGGCAACTTTACAAATATGCAAGATATTTATGGAAAATACGGATATGAAACACATAGTTCTCATAATTC
Source organism: Modiolus philippinarum (assembly GCA_002080025.1). Taxonomy (NCBI): domain Eukaryota; kingdom Metazoa; phylum Mollusca; class Bivalvia; order Mytilida; family Modiolidae; genus Modiolus; species Modiolus philippinarum. The sequence continues at coordinate 116,662 of MJUU01060095.1, read as the reverse complement.
ACCATTTTACTGTAAATAAATGTCGTGTTTTCATGGCCATGGACGGCTTCAACTCCCATTTTTTAAGAGCTTTTAAGCATAAGTATGATATTATTAGTTCACCTTTAAAAAGCTTTTGACATCACTTTGCGTCCGTCCATGCCAGGGGTAGATTTAAGCGCTCTTACGCTTCCTTGTTGCAAGTAAAATCTGCACAGGGCAAGTTAAATTTGATACTATAGTGTCCTCTTGTCGACTGGAAATTCTATTCATCTTCAACTCTGAATGTGGAAGGGCAAGTTCATTTTAGCAAGAACAAGTTATATTTATTGGTGACTTGTCCAAGGGGCAAGTTGATGATTTATTTCTAAATCAACCCCTGTTGTCTAGTACATTTACTCCATATCCTTTCATTGTTTATTTATATAGGCCTCTATAAAAAGTGTTTTCCAAGATGGCCACCAGAAAGGAACAAAATTAAATATTGGACCAATTGAATTACGTACAAAGGTCTTGTTCTCTGAAACCACTAGGGAAATTGGAACCAGTAAGTTTATGTATTCTTTAAACAAGACTGTCTATGTTAGCGAGGATACAGGTGAGCGATACAAATTCTGGATTACCTATTGCTTTTGACTACAATTTCTATTTTCTCTTGTAATTGTTTTTAAGAAATGGGAGACCAAACGCTGATACCATTGCAACCAAGAGTTGACATTTCAATTTATCATTTTTGGTCATTCAATCATTAATTTTTGTCTATCGAATTATCAAAAGTAGTCGATGGGAAATATAGATTTAAAACAAAAAAAATCCATACAATACCAGATGTGATAAAAAGCCAGGGAAAATCTTAATCGTTAACAACAGAACTTGTTTTACTGATCCTAATGCAGAACAACAGGACAATACCGTATGCGCAGAAGGGACAGAACAACAGGACAATACCTTATGCGCAGACAAAACAGATCAACAAGACAATACCTTAGCGCAGAGGAGACAGAACAATATGATTAGAATTACAATAACTTGAACTCAATTCTTAACAAAATACCTGAGAATGATGATAAAAGGCAGTTAATAAACAAAATACCGAACTGCATATGCGCATTTCGACAACCTGTGTCTCATCAGTGCAGATCAAACCAAAACATTTGGAAGTCCATAAACTAAAAACATATTAAAGCTGACAGAGATCAAATAACCAAAAAATCTAAATAGAAAAGCCAAAATTCAGCTAAGGACAGAGCTTTGCATGAGGGAGATACTCATTAGTTTTATACAAGTTTTTGTAAAATTTAGATATTGCAAGTTTCAATGCAATCGGTTTTTGGGTCAGCACCGATGTACTGACTACTGGGTTGGTGAATGCCCTCGGGGATCAACAGTCATTCAGCAGAGGCATCGGCCCAGTGGTAATAATAAACAAAATACCGAACTTATTGTTAATTTATTTTCTGCATATGCGCATTTCGACAACTTATGTCTCATCAGTGCTGATCAACCAAAACATTTGGAAGTCCATAAACAAAAAACATATTAAAGCTGATAGAGATCAAACAACCAAAAAATCTAAATAGAAAAGCAAAATTCAGCCAAGGACAGAGCTTTGTTTGAGGGAGATACTCCATAGTTTTATACAAGTTTTTGTAAAATTTAGATATTGCAAGTTTCATTGCAATTGGTTTTCGGGTCAGCACCGAGGTACTGACTACTGGGTTGGTGAATACCCTCGGGGACTAACAGTCCACCTGCAAAGGCATCGGTCCAGTGGCAATAATAAACAAAATACCAAACTTATTGTTAATTTATTTTCTGCATATGCGCATTTCGACAAAGTGAAAAAGATTAAAAGGACAGGGCATTATTATGAAAGTTTAGGGAATATTTAAAAAGATAACTTTATTTGAAAGTAAAACATTATTTTTGACGTATATTGCATGCAATGTTATCAAATTCATACAAATTAATATATATTCCCATTTTTGCATCGGAAATAACGAATCATCTTTGTTTCTTTATTTGATATAACAGTAGAAATCGAGGATTATATATAATTTGAAAAATACATATTTTTATTTCAATAACTGAACTTTTACCATAATTTAATAATTACTTCCATCAAAATTCGTCTTATAATACTTGCAAAGATATCGCGAAATATACTACGTCAACCCAAAGCAAATCGTAAATCATGTTATTGCAGTACAACGATACCGACGGTGAAATGGGCATATACTGACATATACTCTTGGTAATAAATATGGAATACTTTTTGTCTAGAATGTCTGAGGTATTTAAGGGTTGTTTGTTTTCAAAATAAAATTGAAATTATCCCTTAAATCATTCTTGTACACGATGGGCATCGAAAATCGCATTTTTTGGGAATAGTTTGATCACCCAATATTTGATTTAATAAATGCCTCGTTTTTACCAAAAAGTGGGTTTCAGAACGGGTTAAAGGAGTGGTCTGACATATTCGTAGATTCAAAGACTCGTTCTTCACAGGTAGAAAACGAATATTATACTTTCATCCACACACTTTTGTGCACAATGCTTCCAAACTTCAAATTTTGTCTCAGAAAATACGAATATACCATATTTATGACCAAGAGTATGCTTGGGTGCGCTTGGTTGGGCAGTTCTGAACATGTTCTTTCAGTTCCAGTTCCAGCGACCAATCGAACGAAAAGGAACACACAAGAATAATGTTGCCAAAACTATTTATATTTTTAAAATTTTACTTGACTATTAATCATTAATGTTTTGTTTTTTGTGTCATGAATTGAATAATATAACTTTTAAAGACAGTTTATGAAAAAAATTACAACACCAGTTGTTAATCAATAATTTCTCGGAAGATTACTTTTGTCAATTCAAAGGCGATTTGGGTATAAATTCAATGCTCAAACCTCTGAAAATAATTTGTCTGTCATGTATATGTTGTTCGTTTGTATCATTTGCAAAAATCCAGCACATTTTCCTGCAAAAACTGTTAAAATCGTTTATTGTTTCTCAAAATATTCTTTTGGTCGCCATATTGAATTCTGTCTGCACCACCTTTTTTTTCGGCGCAGATGGAACGTTCCATTCTGTTTGATTGTCAGTTCTGGGTGTTCCATTCGTTCAGAACACTCCGAACCTTCCAACCGAGCGCCACCCTTTAGTCTATAGATCAATTTGTAGCTATAACGGATAAATCAATTTCCAATGATTGACCTTTATTGAAATACTTATGCAAAGCTTTCCTTGCTGGAAGCATGCAAATAATGTGAGAAAAATCTTGAACTTTATCCAATTTGAATTTATTGTTAAAGGGATACGCTTCCGCATTGTCTAAATCATCTCTGTGTTATCAGCTTTTTTATTAAACTGTTCAAATTCCTTATTTCATCCAACCTCAAATGGAATATAAAAAAGAAAACATATTCTGTTCCCGTTTCAGACTCAAGTCCTCGTAATAAATGCGCTTACGGGAGATGAAAATTATAGTGAGAATTGAAAAACAATTACATGTCTTGACCTGTATCACCGTCACACATTTTCAACTGAAAAGGCGTTTGTTTTCCAAATTAACAGAATGTTATATCAAAGTTTAAAACATTCCTTAAATGTAATTTATTATTGAGATACTATTAAGATCTATCATTAACTATAATAAACAAAAAGAAAAAAAACTACATGAGCAAATTCAACCAAGAATAAAATGAAAATTGTCTATTACACTTCAACAATGGTAAAGACTATATCTGAGTTTTAACATAACATTTACTTTGTATTTATATGAGAAAATGTGTTCAAGCAATGAGACGTCTACAAAGTATTGGACAAAAACTGAGTGCTATGATTGTATAATATGCAGGGTTGATTCCACACGAATTAATAAAGTGGGTCCCCTTTGAATTCAAGTAAGAATTTTTTTTATCCAATAGGGAATTTTTCAAGAGTATTTTTGCAACATAAATATGTGGCTTTTAATCATCTTAAATATATTACAGGTACTACCAGTGGTAGAATTTGTGTCTGTCTTTATACCATTACAAAAATTTAGGGTGTGTTTGCCTATATGTGATAAAGAGTTTACAAGTTGTGTGCCCAATTTTCATGTCCTCCACTGACTGCTAAACTGGTTTTCATGATATAACTGAAAAGTTGCTAAAGAGACACCATTTGCACAAATCAAATTGAGTGCGTTCAGTACTTCTGTTATTTATTAATTTAGATGTGGCCTTAGATGATTTTGGCTTTTCTATTTTAATGGTTCCAAAAAAAAAATGGTGATTTTATCTCTATCAGCTTTTACACATCTTTCATTATATGGATTTCCAAATGTTTTGATTTGATCTGCACTCTAGAGATATATGTTGTCGAAATTCGCATATGCAGAAAATAAGTTAACTATTTTGTTATTTAAACTCCACAATATCCAGAACCTGAGGGTTAGTTGATTCAGAAGGAAGACAATTAAAAGAGAACATTTGCTACTGACTTTTTCAAAAAGGTTTCAAAATTCTATTCTGTTTGAAGCTGTTAATCTCGGCTATAAGTTTAGGTCCATCAAAAATGGGTATTCCAATTGTTGTGTGTCCTCCATGTTCATCTTGAAGTGCCTTCCCATAATGATTGGCCAAACGCTTGATATCAGAATAACCATACTCGTGCAATTCATTTAGTTCATCGGGTAAATTTCTGGGGTCTAGAATACCAAATGCCTTAAGTACAGGTTCAACCATCATTGCGTCTGTGGTTTCATTGAGCAAGTCATAAATAAAAGGTATAATTGTTTCTCTGATAAAGACAGCTTTGTCAAGCTTGTCCATTCCTGTATCTTCTTGCCAAGGGATTTCATTCGGTTAAAATATTGAAAAAATTGTCCAGCTTGCAAATATATTCAAGATCAGCTTTATCACTTTCCAAAGACCTAATGTTTTTGTTCAAAGATGAAATTAAACTAATGACATACACAGGTAATAAGATAAAATTAAAATCAACACTATTCAAAATAAATCTTAATCGATTTGTAACCGTTAGAATGTGTCACAAAGAACCACTATCATTGCCATAACATCTGGTTTCAGAAGAATATAATGGACACCAAGTACCTTAGGGTCTTTGGTTTTGTCATGCATTTGGTCTAATGCATCAATTTAAGATTCATATCCTTCAAATCTTCTCTTGCAAGAATCCTTATGTGAGAACCACCTGGTAACTAACGGTTTAATAGACTGTAGGACCTTTTCACCCTTGCAAAGTAGTGTCCTTCTGAGCACTTAACTTAATAAGGTTTGCAAATAAAACAAGACAAGCATCAATTTCTTTAAAAATTGGGTATGTTTTCATCAAATGTTTGAAACGTAATGCAAGTGTGTGATTTCTACAATTCACATGCAATGAGTATGAGTATACAGACTGGTGATAAACCAATCTCTGGACCACTTTTTACAGTTCCCGACATGGTGTTGTAACCCTCGAAAACCGAAAACATTACTTTTTGAACTTCAATTCCTTTGGCAGTTAAAACATTTGATAGGCTGTTCATAAGTCCTGGTGTTACATTTCCCACATTTACAATAACTAAATAATGTTCGGTTAGCCCTTCCATTGGAAATTTACAAAATGTAGCAAATTCTTCAAGACTTCCGACGTCAAAAGTTCATTTCATAAGCTGTAATGGCAATTACATCTTAGTTTTAAGCGTGTCGTTTTCAATTTTACCTGAAATACATGTAATTAATTGATCAACACAGCCTGATGATAGATACACAGCATCTGGAGGTGCACTTTCTAGATATTCTTTAAACGGGTTAATATCCAGTTCATTAGCCATAAATCTCACCAGGGCCTCCACGTTATCTGAATGGACCCACTTTTTTCTTACTACAAAATACAAAATTTGGCAAGTTTTAAAATATAATTTCTATTTTTAGCTACTTCTTCATCTTTGACCTTTATTTGTTTTACTATATTTCTACATTTCAAAGAACCCAAAAAAACCTTTGTGTTTTTTCACTGCATTCTATGATGTTGTGATGTTTCATGTTTTTCCAGTTTTCGTGTATGGTGGCCACCACAAGAAGCCCAGTTAACAGCATAATTAACGAATAGTGTGTTCTCCTAGATAGTGGTGTTTGCAAAGGCAAACGTTTCATAGATTTTACAAAGATAGCCCATTTTGAAAAGTTAATGTACAACCAATTGAATTTCACATTGTTTTTTGCCGAACTCGAGCATTCTCCCTTCATTTTATTGTTATAAACTAGGCTAGGCTTTTCTGAAAAATTGCATTCAGTTTCTATATTACATGATGACAATCAAGATTGATTGATTGATTGAATATTATTTAACGTCTACTGAGAAATATTTCAGCTACATCAAGACGAAAACAGGTTTGTCAATAAATAATCACTTTGGGGTATGGAAAGGGTCATGGGACGGGAAATTATGACTACCACTGGAAAAGTAGGGTGAAAGCGAAAGGGGCGGGGAAGACAATCAAGATCCAAAACAGACTGACTTGTTTACTGTGTTACTATCCCCTAATATGACAACCACACTATGATCAGTATCTTTATTGTTATATTCTCTTATGATGCAAGCTTATTATCTATTCCTTGCACGAATAGTTATTTGCGGTACATAACGAGACTTTGAAGCTCGAGTTAGATATGAACTTGTTGAATCGCTTTTACAGGAATTTCATTGGTCGAACGCCAAGTAATAACACATCACGCGTGATGTGCTATTATTTTTTCGACGTTTCTATTGGACCAGTGTGGAATCTCGTTGGCCGTGATTAACGTTACCTAGCAACGGTGTTGTTATTTGAAAGGAAAACAGCAGTTCGGCACTAAATATTCACAGCATCATAAGAGAAATAGTTTTAACAACTCGAAAGAATTGTATATCGATGGATATCAACTCTTGTTATGTAATTTCAAATATAACAAACTTGTCAAAGGCTCGTTTATCATATTTTGAAATTACATAACTCTAGTTGATATCCATCGATATACAATTCTTTCTCGTTATTAAAACTATAAATCTGTCAATAACTGAATTTCAACTTCATTTGATGTTTTACTAAATTTGTCAGTTATTTTCATTTTCCCTTCCACATATCTTTTTCTGATTTTTTTCCTGTAATACTTGGAGTTGTGGATTGTCATTGCTTGGTTAAAAAAATATTATAAACTCAAACATCTAACAGAGCAGAACATATTATGAACTATATATTTGGGACAGACCATTTAACCTGAGCGACTGATAGGGTTTTTAGCTATTATATTGAGCTGATAAATTTAAGTAGCAGACGCAGTCGGAGGGGCCAGGGGAACTATCAACCCTTTGGCAGGTAAGTTTCAAACATGACACATTTGTGATTTCTAGGTTATTGGAGAGGGGAAATATATTTTGGTAGTAATTGTGTATTTTAGGGGTGTTGTAATGTCTGAATGATATTTCTATAGAATTCGTCAAACAAGTTTTTTTTCTTCAAAACTACCAAAAAAAGGGAAGGTGCACATTTTCACTGTGTCCAGAGCAACTTTCCAAATTTCATTGCATAAAGTGTCATAGTTTCAGATTACACAAACTCATTTTCGTAATGGACACAAGCAAATCGTAATGTTAACATTTGATGAAAAAATGACAATAGATAAATTCAACATTTTTCATTCAAAACTCTCCAAAAAGGTAGGTGCAGATCTTCAATGTGTCTTGAGCAAGTTCCAAAAGTATCCGGCTAAATGTGTCCGAGTATCAGATTAAACAATTTTGGTAACACCCCCTTGCCCCAAGCGTGACGGACGGAGTCGGGCGACTCCTAGACCTTAGGTCACCGTTGGTAACGCAAGTAAAACATATCTGCAACAAGACAGCCTTATTTTCATCTCCAGCAAGCCAATGTGTACTAGGTAAAAATGGTCAGAAATAAGTGACGTTTCCTCAGGTACATGTAATTTCGCTTAGAAATAGTGTCGGAGTGATACGCTTTCTTACTTGAATTATAGTAGTCATTTGGCCATATCAGAAAACGGCATTATACAACTGATCTCCTACATATATAAGTTTGACAAAAATATTTGCTATTCGAAAACTAAACAAAAAATATGAGTGATAGAGTGAAAAAACACGAAAAAGAATGTTGTCCGGTCCCAATTTAAATTTATCTATGCGTATAATGCATTGATTGATGCATCGTCTAGCTTTCCGTATTTGTTACCAGATTTAGATATATCTTTAGTCTATTATATAGCCCGATAATAACCGATGTACCTAACCCGGCACCTGAATCGGTTTTCAGGGGCTTCGGCTACAGAGCTGCCGGGTGCGTCCACACTTGGCTTGTCTATGCGGGGTAGTCAGGTCATTATACGGAAAGCCTGACCGCGAACCATTGTAGCCAAACTGTGTGGAGAAACGCCACGCTCCATGAAGTATAAAGACCCCTTCTATATTTCTCTAAGGGTGCAGTACACAGTATTTTTCCAACGTCACTTAAGTAAACAGTGGGGTGAAACCATACCCCCACTGGAGGATTTGCTTTTCTTTGCAAATATGGATTGATATATACCAAAAAGAATACTCTTGATGTGGACTTTACTTTGAAATAAATATAAATATGATATCAAATTCTACTAGTGGAAACATTGGTATACAAACAATGACAAATAACTGTCCTCGGTGCTTCAAAAATACCAAAATAAACTATTTTCAGCCATTCAAAACAACATTTTCCGTGGTTATATGGCGTTCAAACTTTGTATCCCTCTAAAGGACAGAACATGCGTATTCTAAAAATTGGACTTAGAATAGGGGTTGATCGGCTCCTGAGAGAGGTATTTTTCCTCAAAGTACAGGTTGAAAAATGTGCGCTTTTCACAGGATGCGAATATGGAGTAGTCTCCCCTTCATTGTTTATAAGTTTTAAAATAATCCTTATTAATTTTAGATTTTTATTTGTGGCATTTAAAATTAAAGATAGCCGTGATACCTAGCAAATAAGCAAATAAAACTTGATTTTTATCTGTTGAAACTGATAAATAATGTAGTAATACCTACAACCAGGAGTACACACTCCGATAAGTACCCTAGTAAAATTCACGAAACTGTGGCCTGCTCACTAAAGGGAGCAGACGCACTGGGTGTCGTATAGAAGGCTAAATCTCCTGTCCCTACCCATTTCTACCCTTTCCCTGTGGCAATCAAAAGTCGTTGCCCCGGTTGTCCCTTCCACCTTTGTTTCTCTTTGTTTCTTTCTTCTTTTGCTAACAATTTTTTGAATTGATTAACTTGTTCTCGTCCTGATATCACTGAAATATTGCTCATTGGACGTTGAACTCTAACCAATCAATCAATCAATCATACCCAAAACATTCAAGAGGTGCAGATCTCAACCCTATAAAAAACATAGTTTGCTATTATTTCTTACCACTGGGTCGATGCCTCTGCTGGTGGACTGCTAGTCCTCGAGGGTATTCACCAGCCCAGTAGTAGAGTACTTCGGTGCTGACCCGAAAGCCGATTCTATTTGGAACCTTACAATATCTAATTTTTGTAAGTTTTGTTGAAACTAAGGAGTATCTCCCTCATGCAAAGCTCTGTCCTCACCCGATTTTGGCTTTCTATTTAGATCATATTTGGTAATTTGTTCTCTATCAGTTTTTAAACATCTATGGCTTTATGGTCTTCAAAACATTTAGATTTTATCTTCACTGAAGAGACATAAATTGTCGAAATGCGCATATGCAGAATCACAATAGACAGTAACTTCGGTATTTAGTTATTGCTATACTTCATTGGAACGGGTAATGGATGGGTTGCCGGTAAAAATTTAATTTAGCAAAATACTTTCCTAAGTAAATGGTGTACTAGTATTTGAAACCGAAATACTAACTTTCTAAATCACTTCCCTGTTCATTCGTATGGAACTATACAACCAAAACTCTTTACAGAGAACTTATCATTATTCAGAACGTTAATTTTAATGTGATTGTACTGAAATCGACCCTATTTCCATATTTATATAATTTTTAAATTCTTCAAACGGTATGAAATATTATCATAAGTTTCTGAACTCTTTTAAAAACATTACAATATGACACTGGGTGTCTTCCATTAAACGAATACCAATTTAGCATACATGCATGATTTACTATCCAGGACTTGAAGTAAATAAGATGACTTACGTCAAACATTTATTCAAACTAGTCCTTTCTTTTTCGTGTTCAATGCATGCAAACATGCACCTACCATGTGGAAAACTGACTATGTACACAGTTGATTCGTACCAAGAACAAGTCAAGTCCAGAAGATCGGACGAAATGATTGAATGCTAAATCTAGTCAAATGTAAAAGCGTCAGTCGAAAGTTGCGAGACTGATACATTGTATTGGTCAGCAAACTCTTGATGGGCAATAGAATCAACGGAGTGTTAATTTCAAGCATTCTTTCTCATATCCCATGTGTTACTTTCAAGCATACCTCCTCATATCCCAGCAGGTGGAGTATTAGTCATAAACCTCTGTCATTACATTCCTCAAATCAAAAAGAGGCTCTGTTATATCGTATCCGCGGAGTTTAATACACGCGGGTATACAGGGGCAAAGGAGATGTTACTACTACGAAATGTGAAATTTACGATAGGAAAGTTGAAATCATCACGTTTCATAAATTTTAGTCGAAAGTGGTCTATCTAATTTCGAGAAACGTATTTAATATTAATCTAACTACTAAATTATTGTAGTTTTTTCAGGGTCGAGACAATATTTGGTCACCGATCTCGTTTCCATTGAAATTTCAGTTAAATGCTGATCACTGGTATAGTCCCCCCAAATAAATAAGTTTTTAATTTTAAAATGTGATGGAACATAGATATAAATTCAAGATTGTTAAGCTTTACATATTTTTTGGTACGATGAATTCTACTAATCGATATCGATGAATATTTGTCGCGCAGACCATCAAATTGGAACTATAATGACCTATTTTAAATACTGTAAACCTAGAAATTTTGGCGGGGTGATATTTTCGCGATTTTGTTTGACAAACATTTCGCGAGGGGGTTATTTTTGCTCTCAGAGAATTGTATGTCCAACGAGGTCATTGCTTTTACATATAAGACTCCATAATCGAACTAATCGCGCGGGGAAATTTTTTCGGATTTTTCTTGAGCGTAAATATAGCGAAAATTTCCACGTATACAGTAGTTAAGGGACTTTCTCATTTTGTCGATTTTATAATATTTTGTTCACGTACATCTAAAAAATATGAGATTCAAAATTGATTTAAAAAATGTTATTGGTCACCGAGATCTTTAGATGTTATACATGAAAATGCTTAACTTTAAAAAAAACATCTTTCGTTAACTCCAGCACAGTTTACAAAACTAGAAGGTACAAATGATCTCTCGAAACCGATAGATATTACTTTGTGGCATTAATTTATCAACGTTCTATTTGGAGAAAACATACACATCTTTTAAGCAAGTAATTATCTTCCTTGAAAATATTGGACTCTAGGTTGATTCCCGCCTGAATATTCGGTGTGCCTTCGTCATATACAGATATTACAGTCGGTAACTGGATTACGGTAAGTTTAAGTATATTTATTTACTTGTAGTAGGAAAAAGAAGGGAAACGGGGAATGTGTCAAAGAGACAACGACTCAAATGGGAGTAATAACAACTCAAAGCCACCATAAGATCTTCAATGAACGTTGAGGAAACCCCACACCAACGGCAGTTCGGAGTTGGCCCCTGAATAGATAGTGATCAAGTTATGTACACTTATATACAGAAAGTGCAACTCCAGATCCAGATATAAGCTCCAGTTTTCAGGGGTTCTGGCTAAGAAGCTGCCGGGTGGATAGGGGAATACCCCGTCTTTGCGGGATAGTCAGGTCATAATACGGAAAGCCTGACTGCGAACCATTGTAGCCAGGCTTTGAGGAAAACACTCGCCATGTCCCATGCAGTATAAAGACCCCTTCTATATTACTCGTGAAAGAGAAGCCCAAATTTCCTGGCCCTACCCATCTGTCCCCCTTTCCAGTGGCAATCAAAACTTGTTACCCCAGTTGTCTATTCCACCATTATTAATTCTTCTTTTACATATAATTTTTTATTTGTTAAGCTTGTTCCCGTCCCGATATAGCTGAAATATTTCTCACTGGCAGTAAAACATTGACTTATCAATCGATCATGCAGAAACAAGCTCATATCAATCTGTTTCCATAGTTCTATAGTTATAAGTATTGACTGCTCCGAATTGGGTTTGAAACCAATTTTCTGGATAATATTTGAATTTCAGGCACAATAAAGACATGCAGCATTAGACATTTTCTGAAGAATATTTGAATTTCTTGCATAACATAGACATGCAGCAATTAGCGCATTTTCTTTCAAGGTAAGGTCCCCTTTTGAAAAGTAAGCTATTCCAGATTGATCATTGTTATCCAAATAAGATTAATGCAGTAATAATCGTACCATATTTCATTAAATAATGAACTTGCTCAAACAAATACATATGAAATAAGAAAAAAAATCAAAGGAAGAAAAGAACTACATGATGTAATTTATGTAACCAGCAGTTGAAATAGTTAACTATGGGATGTATATCAGATCAGTGCATGTTTTCTGAAGGACAGTTTATGTCGACTGCACTTTAAGCATAAAAGTATTCCTTCATATGATAATATAACATTATAATTATATTAATATTAATATGCTTGAAAACTAGTATACATACTAGAATAAGGAGAAATTAAGTACAATCACATTAAGAAGTTCACAAACCGTCACGTTTAAAATCTCTTTTCCGACGCCGTTCCATTTGAACGAATAAAGATATTCTAGTGCACATTACCAGCAAAAACGCCCAACACTTTCGTGCGTCCCGAAAACTGTCTAGTGCATGCTCCGTTGGATCCAGCCTTCGAGGAAAGATTTAAAGTAGTTTTATCCTACGTTTTACCTAAGTTTTGTAAACTTTTTCTCACCCCCCCCTCCTCCCCCAACTTCTGCAAATGTTGGATATACCTCATTCCGTTTTTCCCCTTGCTGTTGGCTTGATCAGCTGTCGGCCTCTAATATGTTCTTATTCATCACTGTTATTGGTTAAGATTGTTTTTGTATTTTCTACTCTTACCGACCTGTAACTACTGTTACTGACTAGAGTGTTTTGATAATCAAACTTTGTTTTAGATGTGATTTAAATTATTTACTACGGAAAATATGATATTTTTTCTGATATCATCGTCCTCTGTCAGCTTTTAATCGTGATTTGGTTTTGGTTTCTGGTGCGCGAAATGTTTTGATTGTCCTGCAACCGAAGAGACAAAAAGTTGTCGTTTTGGCCATCTGAGGAGACTAACTAAAATATCCATTAACTTCAATACTTATTTATTTATTAGTATTTTAATGGCATCATTCAATTAATGATGAATAGCCAAGAAATGGTGGTGTCTCTGTAACAATTTATTTTATCCGTACTATTGTGCATTCCCATGGGATGAAATGTTTATGATATTATATCTGCGAGATAGAAAACTTACAAAGATAGTATTCAAAGGAACATATTTACATAAGAAAATAGTATCCAGAGCTATGATATCAATGGTGTTTTATCCTCACGGAATAAATCTCATTTAAATAATATCCACTAGAGAAACTTTTTCATTGGGACAAAAAATACTGGTAATACAGAAAATACATCATTGAATGGTTTCAAACAGTTTGTCCTCAAATTCAACAACGGGCAATATTAAACTTAAAATGAAAAATGTTACCTTGAGAAAAGAATTAAAGTTCATTTAACAGATTTTGAAAATAACCAAATGCCAGGGTGAGCTTTTGCCAGCACTTTGCGTCCGTCCGTCCGGCGTAAACTTTTCATTCAAAGATCTTCACCTCTTAAACTATTGGGCCAATTGGAACCACACTTGGCCACAATAGTCCTTTGCTGGTCCCTTACAAAAAAGCTGTTTTGCAGGTCCACCCGATATCCAAGATGACCGCCAGCGGGAAACATAGTTTTAACATTGGACCCTATGGGAAAACACATTCAAAGTTCTTTTCTGAAACTACTAAGCAAATTGGCACCAAACTTGGTCACAATAGACCTTGGGTGGTCCCTTACAAAAAAGCTGTTTTTTCAGGTGCGCCTGATATCTAAGATGGCCTCCAGCGGGAAACATAGTTTTAACATTGGACGATGGGAAAACACATTCAAAGATATTCTTCTCCGGCACTAATATGCCAATTGGCACCAAACTTGGTCACAATAGTCCTTGGGCGGTTTCTTACATAAAAGGTGTTCTTCAGGTCCGCGCGATATCTAAGATGGCTGCCAGCGGGAAACATAATTTTAACATTGGACCATATGTGAAAACACTTTCAAAGATCTTCTCTGAAACTACTGGGCCAATTGGAAACAAACTTGGCCACAGTAGTCCTTGGGTGGTTCCTTACTTAAAGGGTGTTTTTTCACGTTTGCGCTATATCCAACATGGCCACCAGTGGAGAACATGGGTTGAACATTGGACCTTATGGGAAAGGACATGCAAAGATCATCTCCTCTGAAACTACTGGACCAGTTGAAACCAAACTTGGAAACAGTAGTCCTATTTTTAAAATTTAATGTTGCCCCGTTTGAACAGTTCAAATGTCTATACTGCTCTATATTTCTTCCTGTTTTTACTTTTTTGTGGTTGATCCTCGGCGATTCAATTTGATTTCTCTTCCGCATGTTATTACATTTGTCCAACTACAACCTATGATTACTCAGATATTCGAGGTTACTGCTGTTGCCAGACATTAAGAACATAACCTCTTGATATTGTACAAACTGGCTAACTTGATTGTTTGATTCACACTTAAAATTAGTATTGAGTTATACAGAAAATGTTGATGCTTTCAGTACTTTTTATACGACCGCAACAAAATTTGAGGTCGTATAATGGTATGACGCTGTCGTTGTCGTCGTCCGTCGTCCTCGTCGTCTGTAGAAACTTTCGTTTTTTGTCAATAACTTAAGTTCCAGTTGACCAATCCTTATGAAATTTTAACACAGTGTTCCTTGGCACAAAAGGAAGGCTGGGGTGAGTTTTGGTTATTTTCGCCCCTCTTTGAAAAAGGGCAAAATTGGGTATTTTCACATATTTGACTGTAGAATATTTATTATTTATTGGATTTTGATGGGGTTTCTTTCAGTGTGTTTCTAATTAAATTTCCTAGCAGAGTTATGCAACGGATTTTACGTGACATGTACCGTTCACGAGACAAATGGGCCCAAAAAGGGCAATTTTCAAAAATTTCATTTAATTTATTTGTAGTCTGATTTTGATGCAGATTTTTGCAATGGATTCCTTTTGAAAATTAATATAGAGTTGCCCATCAGATTTTTGACAACATGTTTTTTTCCGAGCTACGAAGGGTCGAATGGGGATAGAATTGCAAATTTGCAGATTACCTGAAATTTTAATTTTTCATTGGATTTTGGTGGGATTTTTTTCTTTGGATTTCTCTTGATATAAGCTTTCAGTAGTATGTCAATGGATTTGGCATAGCTCTTACCGTTTCCAAGCTACAAGAGGTCAAAAGGGCTGCACTTTCAATTTTCAGAATATGTAAAATCTTATATTTTTGTATTGGATTTTAATGGGTTTCCTTTCTTCGGATTCCTCTTATCATATAGTTAAAGTAATATGTTGACCAATTTGACATAATTCTTACCATTTCAGATATTAGGAATTATAAGGGTTAATTTTTATTTTCATTAGTTTGTGTGCAGCTAGTTACTTGGTCAAGCTCTTTATTGTGTCCATTTAATAACTGTATCAAGCTTTTTACTGTGTCCTCATTCATTTTGAATTACACTTGTTCGACATGCTGTGGTCGTATCATGCTGCGCTCGGCGTTGCCCTTTATTCTATTCTTGTATGTGTTTTTGTTTTGCATTGTCTATTTCTGCATGTAGTGTGGTATAGATATAGTCTCTAACATTGTTTCAAGTTTATTATGATAATTTCTAAATCTCGAAAGATAGTTTTCAGATTTTAATAAAGTTCTCGGTAAATTCCAGTTTATAACGTGTATTTCTCAATAAAGATAGTTAAAATTTTTCACATTTTA
>MJUU01060095.1:41867-86807 GCA_002080025.1 Modiolus philippinarum | reverse complement strand
GACTACAAAATCAGAATAAATGGGGTTGTCATGCTGAAACTATTAACATCTTCTTTCATTTTAGATAATGAATGATATAAAACGTGCAGTTCACTCTGTCAAGCAGATTGCTCTCCAGTTAACAGGTATAACATACAAGATGAGCAAAGATGGTAAAGTCAAAGAAGATAAAGTATCATTAGTCAGTTCTTTGACTGATGATATAGATGCAAACATGGATATTATCCTCAAATCTCTTACCACGTTAGAGAATCAGACACATACTGCTTCAGAACAAACAGAGACATTAAAACGAGACCTCGCATCTCATAAAAGAAAATATGCTGAAGCAATATTACAGAAAGACACTATGTCAGACTTATTAAAGAAAGTTAGAACTGAAAGGGACACTCTATCAGAGGAATGCAAAAACCTTAAATCTAACCTTGAATCAAGTCAAGAGGTGCTCAATGCCTTAAGCTTTGAGTAAGATATTCAAGAAGAAGCTATCACCTCAACTCCAGTATCAGCAAACACTTCTATTTCAGATTCCCTAACACTTACTTCTGCAGCTGCTGCTACAGATACTACCAACACTTCTGCAACACCTGTTGCTGATGAATCTGCTTCCTCAACTGATACAAAATAGAACATTTACATATTTGAACATTTTGATATTTTAGTGACAATATTTGTTTAAACTGCCATCAGAGTTATGGAGTCCCTGTTATTATTTTTGATATTGGGTGAACATTATATTGTTATCTTTTTTTATGTTTTGATTTCTAAGTGGCATGACTATCATTAAAGTGCAGGATCTACAATTTCACAGATGAATGATTATATTAACTTTTTTTCGCGATAAATGGTATTTCTTAAATGTTGTCATCAGAGTAATAGAGTGGCTGTTCTTTTATTCTTTTAGATATTGGATGAACAATATATTGTTATGTTTTTCCATTTTGACATCTCAGTGTGATGACTGTCATTGAAGTATCTGCAATTTCACCAATGAACATTATAAATGTTAGTTGTTATATGTTGTCATCAGAGCAATGGAGTGCCTGTTTTATTATTTTCCGTGCTGAATGAACTGTTTGTCTTTCAGATGTTAGCTGTTGTTATCTGTTAAGATTTTATGTAATGTAATATACATATTGTACTCACCTTCATTTTTTTCTGTAGTAAATATGTTGATTAATAAAGTTTTTTTTTAGGTGATACAGCCATTTCTGCACACCTTCACACCTCCACAGTAAAAGACTTCAGGAAATCCAAATTTCAAGGTACATGTATATCTGTGTTCTAATTTGAAAATTCCAACATCTTACATGGAAGTATATTATGTTGCAGAATTAATCATAAATAGTAGACATTTCATATATGCATGTATGTAATATAAAAACTTCATTTAGATCAAAGCTCATAACCATACAGTAAACAGTAGATCATTAACTCTAGTTAAAATTGTAAGATTTTTTATAATATGGAAAAAAGACCCAAAGAGTGCAGCTGTGGAAAAACCCAAATTCATTAGTGATGATGGCAAAAAAACACAACACACTTTTTAGGCCATTCAAGCAAATTGCAACACACTTTTTAGGCCATTCAAACAAATCGTTTGTTTCTCAAGCCCCACCCGCATATCTGAAATCAGTCTGCATCACTGATTTTTCCCCACGTTCTCCTTAACAAAATTTTTTATTTCATTTTACAAAACCGTAAAATAGATAACTAGAAGCATATAAAAAGGATAAAAAGGACTAATACTATACAACCAAACAATTGATATTCGGTTGGTTAATTCCACACAATACTTACCTACAATTGGTTTCAGATTTTACTTAATTGCACAAGACTACCATCAAACGCAACCAAATTGTGGCATGAAATAGGGAAAAAAAATATATGTGTATCCTTTTATGCTATATCAATATTTATGTATGCGTCCATACCATATTATTTTGTTATATGTTTACATGTCTTATTAACTGATTGCTATAAATTGATTAAATACAAATATTACTGAGCATTCCTGCAGCAGTGTATTCATATCCATTTTAGAAGAGGAGATATGCCAAAGAAAAGCACAAGTCATTTTCAGTATTGAGACAAACTAAGAAAAAAGAATAGCACTCAGCTGCAAACACCTCCTGTAAGTATTAAATAAACTACATTAATATGCAATGTTCAATGCTGACATTCTTTTCAACACAGTCTGTCTATGCACACAATGATTTCTCTAAAATACATATCTTATTTTGATCACAAGTTGTCGAGATTATGCAACTCAAAAAGTGGGAAAAATTGTAATTTTCGCATAAAAATATGACAAAATCTGTTTCCCTTAAGTAACTCCAGAATGCTAAAATGATGGCAACACGTATTTCTCTGATAACTTACTTGAAAATACTATTTGCAATCAGATTATTTAAATAGACTGGGTAGAGATAAGAATAAAAGTTAAGAAAGTTTTCAAAAACATTGACATTAATTCAGTAAAACACACACACACACACACACACAAAGAATAAGAAAATACATAAATACATCTAAGTAAAGGCATCAAACTTAAATATTCATCATAAGGAAATTTTGCCTGTCCTTCAGTACACTTCAGTTCAATAAATAACATTTGTCAGACATTTGTTTTGATGTATTACAAGAACTTGTCAGAAGGAACTAAAATTTACCAGTCAGAACCAGTGAACTGACAGATTTCAAGACTTCTGTACAGTTTTACTTGCTGGAGGTTCCAAATACTTTGTTCAAGTTAACCAAATATTCACCCTGAATGTGTTTGATATAACGAGAGCTGACTATATGTTTCATGTTTAGATCACATCTTCATATAAACAATGTGACATTCCAGAAATAACAACCTGTTGGTTCATTTGTAGCTATTTCATCCTTTCTTTTTTGCAGACTTATAGTCAACCATATATGCCGGAGAGACTGTCTTCTTTAGTGGGAACTTCGTCCACAGAAATCACTGATGATATCATTGAAGCAGCTTTGAATCTCTTGAAAATGCATTGTGACTAGATTCTTCAACCATATATAGGATATAACTCAAATTTTTAACGCAGGGAAATAACCATGTACTCACAACTCCTATACCTGATGACATGTTTTCAATCAACATCCACCCTCTAACAAATCATTGGATAACCACTTGCTACGATCCACATACAAGAAAGTTAAATGCATATGATTCATTAATGAAACCACAACATCTGCATGAAATTATTCCTCAAGTAGAGATTATTTATGGGAAACAAAAAGCACAGACTTTACAATATGTGCCTGTTACACAACAATCAACAGAGCCCATCTGTGGAGTTATGGCTATCGCATTTGCATTTTCATGCTTTTTTGGAATGGATCCAACAACACTGAATTATGATATCAGCAAAGCACGTGAACATTTGAGAAACTGTATAGTAAATGGAACTTTAAAGCCATTCCCCATTGTTCATTTTCCATATAGCACTCCCTCAACACTGCAGTTATACTTTCAGGATCAGATGAGCAAAATGAGAGCAAAAGATCGAAACAGAAAACAGGAGCAAAAAAGGGCAATGACTCAGGATGAAAAAAAGACCTAAAAAAACGCAACACAATAGCACAGCAGGCAAAAAGAAGGAAAATGTCGGATACTGCTAAAAGTGATGCCCTCTTAAAGGACAATCTAAGGAAAATAAGTGGGAAAGCTTCCAAGACTCCAGAGCAAAAGATTGACCTTACAAAGCGCAATACTAAATCTCAACAAACAATCAGAGGAGAAATGTCAGAAACCGATAGAAGTTATACAAGATTGAAGGATAATTTAAGGAAAATGACTAAGAAAACTTCAATGACCCTAGAGCAACAGACCGACCTTACAAGAGGCAACACTAAATCTCAACAAGCAAAGAGAGGAGAAATGTCAGAAACCGATAGAAGTAGTACAAGATTGAAGGATAATTTAAGGAAAATGACTAAGAAAACTTCAATGACCCTAGAGCAACAGACCGACCTTACAAAACGCCAACACTAAATCTCAACAAACAGGGAGAAAACAAATGGCTGAACCAGAATTTCAAGCTCAAAAACTAAATGATCGACTTCGTAAAACTGTCTCAAAACATACAAATGATATTGCTACAGCAATTTCATCTTTTATGGAAGCAATTAAACTTGGACCAAATTATGCCTGTGTGTTGTGCTATCGTTTGCTCTACAGAAAGTCAGTTCTGCATTTCCAAAAAACCAAATATAATTTATCAACCAAGTATGCAGCACTTGAATCATCTGACCAAAATGGTAATCAAATATGGATATGCAGTCAGTGTCATGCATCACTGAAAAAGGGAAAAGATCCTGCTCTTAGTGAGAACAATGCTTTAGCACTTACAGAAATACCAAATGAACTTGTCAACCTTTCCTCCTTAGAACTTCAGCTTATCAGCAAAATTATTCCATTTATGAAAGTTGTTGCAATGCCAACTGGTGCACAACGTAGAATTAAAGGCCAAGTTGTACTTGTTCCAGCAGATGTTACAAAAGTAACTACTAATTTGCAAAGGAATACCTCTAATTCACAAATTGTCACACTTCGATTGAAACGAAGACTGTCAGATAAACACTCTTATCATGAACAATTTATAAGGCCTGCATTTGTGAACAATTCACTCAAATACCTGAAGAACAATTCACCATTCTATAAAGATGTCACATTGAACTCTGACTGGGCAGTACTCAGTGAACAACATGATGAAGACTTCTGGAAAGCAACTAATCCAGATAATTCAACACAACTCTGTGATTCACCATTGGTTGATGATATTGAGGATAGTGAAAATGAAATAGACAATGATAATTCCCAAAACATTTCCCAACAGTTAGAAAACAAATCATCTGTAAACTCTAACACTTGCGTTATGCCATCATATGGACCAGATATGAATACAAACCAAATATTAAATATTGCTCCTGCAGAAGGACAGACTCCAACTTCATACTACCATCTACCACACTGGGAAGCTATGGCCTTTCCTAGACTTTTTCCCGCTGGAGAAAACACTTTCAACACAAACAGAAGTGTTCCTTTAACGCCAAAACAATACTTTAGTACTAGAATTTTACAATAGGATGGCAGATTTGCTGAATCATCAGAATATATTTTCCATGCTCTAGACGTAATAGAAAGACATGCCCTCCAAACTAGTATTACAAAAACAGGAAAACAGCAAACACCTACAATGGCCAGGAACTACAATCACATGCCACAATCTACAAGCAAACTGCACCAGAAAAACAATAATGAAAACAAGAGACAAACATAAATAACGATAGGAACTCGGGATAGCCGGACTTGGTACCGGCACCAGCAAAAGCCAGTGGTAGGTTTTAAACCGGTTTATGGGTACCCAAACCTCCCCTTTCTTTATCCCGTTTCCCTATAGTATCATAAACACGCGAATAAAACCCAATACAGGTAGACTACCAACTCAATGACCACTATCTTGGAACAGAAAAAGCATAAGACAAAACATAATTTTGAAAGAAGGGTCAAAGAGTGCTCGCCGCTAAACTGCCGGCTAGCTCAAGGAATCTAGTCTGCTGGTAAAACACTGTCGCACTACGGAAGAAAAATCAAACTCAAAACTTCCCGAAGGGTTTGGTAAAGAGTCTTCATCTATTTCAGCAGACATCGGCAGTATCAGTGAGAGGCCAGTATATATGTAAAGTATTCAGGTCACTGGAATCCAAAGCCAATTTAACGGATTTGTTCAGAATATCTTGTTCAGTATATCCATCAACACACGTAAATCCTATCATGAAGATTTCACTACTGGACAGCTTAGAGATCCTGAGAAACTCTTAAGACTTCTAAGCAGGGACCAGATATATACATCTTCCAAAACGATCAGTGGAACTCCTCAGTATTGGCAGCAAATGCAGCTCGACATGCTGGCAAAATTGCGACAGCTCGGCCAATATACATTTTTTATCACCGGTTCAGCAGCTGAATTCCAGTGGGTGGAGGTTATTCAAATTGTAGCTAGACAGTATGGTGAAATGTTATCTGATGACCAGATTAAAGCAATGGATTGGAATACAAAACGCTCCTGGCTGCAAAGAAATCCAGTCACAGTAGCTATACATATCAGCTACATATTTGAACAACTAAGGGGCAAAGTCATATTGAGTGGAGCTCATCCAGTTGGACAAATCCTTAATTATGACAGAAGGAAAGAAATGCAAGGCAGAGGCACAGAACATTTTCATTCTGCAGTGCATGTAAAAGATGCACCAAAACTAGATATTGACTCTGATGAAAAATGCATACAATTTATTGATAAGTACATATCTTGTGGGCAACCAAAAGATAAAGATAGAGAACTTTATGATTTGGTAACCACTCGACAAATACATCATCATACAAGGACTTGCAAAAAAAAAACAAAACCAAGCCATGCCGATTTGGATATCCAAAACCGCCAGCCCCAAAAACAATAATAGCACGTGTACCAGATGATGAGAATGCTGGATCGTTAAAACAGACAGCAATAAAAATTCTATCTGCTGTATTTGAAGTTGTCTTAAATACAAATTCTATTTCCACACAATCCTTAGATGACATTTTAAAGGAAGCAAATGTAACTTACATCCAATACTTGTCTGCACTCAGCACAGCACAGAAAAGAGTTCATGTCATTATGAAACGACAGCCAAATGAAATTACCATAAATAACTACAACCCACATATCCTTAAAGCCCTTCGTGCCAATATGGATATTCAGTACATTACCAATATCTGGGCATGTATTGCATACTTAACATCCTATATGTGTAAGCCAGAGAAATCTATGAGTGAACTCATGAGAAAAGCTAGCAAAGAAGCCAATGATAAACCTACAAGACAATCTCTGAATCAGATAGGCAATATTTTCATTAAGGCCAGAGAAGTTTCAGAACATGAAGCCATTGGCAGAATTCTGTCTTTGCCAATGAGAAAATCAAACATAGAAGTCACTTTTATACAAACAGATATAAAAGAAAATCGAACAAGAATCCTTAAACCACGTAAAATATTGGACAGTATGGAATCTGATGATACTGATATATATTTACCAAGTATTCATGATAAATATGCCAATAGACCAAACTCACTTGAACACTTGTGCTTAGCAAGCTTTGTGGCAGATAATGCATTTGTTTCAGCTTCACAATCTTCAAATAACAAATCAGATTCTGACTGTGACAGTGATGAAGAAATAAAACCTACAAAATACTTTGTCTTGAAAAACAACATGGGCAAAATATACAAACGCAAATCTCCAAAAGTCATCCGTTACCATTATGTTTCAAAACAAACAAATGAACTATACTACCATCGTCTGCTCATTCTTTACTTACCATGGAGATCTGAAGATGAATTGCTCTTGAACAACTCATATCATCTCAAGTTTCAACAGTGCTCTAATAACATCAGAGACACTATCCAATTATTCGAACCTCATAACCAGGAAGTAGAAACTATACTTGAAACTTTTGACCCAGATGATGCAGGACTTGAAATGTGGGACCAGATAGCTGCTCAAAATCAGCAAGAACTAGAGGATTATCAGAACACTAATCAGAATATAGATTTTCCTTTTCTGGATCCAGAATCACTACCTTCTGATAATGTCACACAACAACCAAACAGGACTTCTTTTTCACTCACTACTACAAACTTTTGCACTCATGAAGCTTCCTTCAACTTGTGAGACAGTTAAATGAGCAGCAACGAACACTTTTTGACTATTTGTATAAATGGGCACTGCAAACAAAATTGGCCTATGGCACTAAAAAACCAGAACTTTTTACATATTTCTTAGTGGGGGAGGTGGAGTTGGGAAAACATTCACAATAAATACCATATATGAAGGACTTGTTCGAGCTTTCAGAACTATAGACCAAGATCCTACATTACCTACAGTTTTGATGACAGCATCAACATGCAAAGCAGCCTCCAATATAAATGGAACCACTCTCCATTCAACATTTGCACTACCTGTTCGCCAACGTGGCCAAAAAAATTAATATAAAAAACCTGCACATGAAAGACTGCAATCTATGCGTTCAATGTACTCTAATTTGAAAGTGATAATTGCAGATGAAATATCAATGTTTGGTGCATCATCACTCAACCACCTTTCATTAGTACTTCAAGATATCTTTGAAGATTACTCACAACCCTTTGCAGGAGTATCAATACTTGCTGTTGGCGATCTACTACAGCTAAATCCAGTTGGAGATTTAAACCATTCTCTGATGGCTATGAGGCATTATCTGGGTCTCTGTGGGTGAAACTGTTTAAATTATATGAACTCACAACTGTTGTTCGTCAAAAAGGAGACTTAGAATTTGCTGAAGTTCTATCTAGGGTCAGAACTGGTGAAATGACACAAAACGATAAAATATTTCTGAAAAACTAGAAAACACAGTGACTGATACATTCCCTTCAGATGCTGTTCATCTTTACCCACTTAATGCTCAAGTTGCAAAATACATTGAAGAAAAATTACAACTCCTGCCACAACCGCACTTCACCATAATGGCTAAGGATACAAAAAAGGACATGTACACTAACTCATCAGCCATTACAATCAACTCTGATAATATTTACAAAACTGGTGGACTTCCTGCATCTTTAACTTTCGCCAAAGGTGTACATTTTATGTTAACGAAGAATATAGACATTGCAGATCATTTAGTCAATGGAGTTATTGGAACGATTGAACATTATGACATACCAGACAACAATCCTTTAACTGGCACACTATATGTAAAATTTGACAATGAACATACTGGAGCAAATGCAAAGAAAAATAGTCCACCTCATTTAAGACATTTAGTGCCAATCAAAGCAATCAATGTCAGGTTCATCCTAAATGAAAACTGCCACATTTCTGTAGAAAGACAAATGTTCCCTGGAATTTTAGCATATGCTCTCACTGTACACAAAGCACAAGGCAGCACATACCAATTTATGATTGGAGACTCTACGAAAAGTAACAAACAACCATTACCACAAGGATTAGCATATACTATACTTAGTAGAGCAACATCACGGCATGCAATAAAATTGATAAATTTTGACCCTACTGATGTAAAGGTCAATGTAAGTGCTTTATCAGAAATAACACGAATGCGTTCTGAGGCAGTATTTACTTACGAACAATTCAAATTTTCTTCTCCGGAAAATTCTATATTAGTGGCACATCTAAACATTAGAACCTTGCAATTGCACATTGAAGACTTCAAAGATGACATTTGCCTCAAATACTTGACACTTATCTGTCTATCAGAAACTCACATTAACCATGAATTGCCTTCTATACCAGGATTTATCTCATTTACAAAACCAACTGAACATGGACTTGCAATTTATATCAACCAAAAATTCGCATGCACTGAACTTGTGTTCCCAGAAACTGCAGAAATTCAAATTATGGGAGTTACACTGTCAAAGAATGAAACTCTTTCCAATAGTTCTTGTTTATAAACCACCTCAAGATCCTCAGCACAGATTCTTTGAAACATTACAGTCATATATTACACCTGTACTCCAAAAACATGGGAAAATTTTTATCTTTTGAGATTTCAACACTCCTGTCAACAGCTCCAACTTAACACAGTTCCTCACTGCAAACAGCTTAATTCAATCAATTGACGAACCAACACATGTACTGCACAACATTTTGGATTTCATCATAACATCAATACCACTGCCAAAATGTATTGTCAGACCTGTGCCATACTCAGACCACTCAATGCTGGTATCAGCTCTTATGTGATTCTACATTTCCAGTATTAGTAAGTTACTCATGCTTTATTTTTAGACGATTCAGTTTTAAGAGTATTGGTATGATTATTTAATATTTCCATCAAACGACAAAGTTTTCAATAAATATAAATTAAAAACAACCAACAAACAATCATTATAACTATAAATCCATTCATCTAACATACAACTCTAAGGCGGGGGACCTTGAGCACTGCTCTATTTTTTTTCAATTTGAGCATTTTATTATGTGTTTTATCAAGTGTTTTGTAGAAAACGGAATTTGAAATAATTTGAATTCTCAAATTTGATTCCAAGTTTGATAAATTTCCTGAAAGTCTTAAGGACCACTTAGTTTTAGAATGCTACCTAGCAACCATACTTAAAAAGTTTCTTTAAATTAAGGACAAACATTTTCATCAATTGGATTTCAAAGTTATTTTATTCCAAGTTTAGAATATTTCATGAAAGTCTCAAAACCCCTTTTTTTCCTTTTTGGAATTCTACCTAGCAACCATACTTACATAGTTTGTTTAGTTTTGGACAAACATTTTCAGCATTTGGATTTCAAAAGTATTAAATTCCATATTTGGTAAATTTCCTTAAAGTCTCAAAGACAACTTATTTTTTTGGAAGTCTGTCTAACCGCTATATATGAATGTCTAACAGTCATGGTGACTTCAAGATGAAGAACAACAATAAAAGCGTTGTTCCTTTGCTTTTTTACCATGTATTTGTAGAGACTTCGTCTCATGTGCTTTTACTCCATATCCTTTTATTCTCCATATATCCTTGAATTCTTTTTGTAAAAATAACGACTATCAATATTTTGATTTCAAAAATATTGAGCAAAATTATGCCAATGCATGGCGTTAAACACTGTTTTCTGTGTCAAACAGGGAGTGTGAGGATAGCTGTCGTTTCCGACAACCTCTAGTTTGATATATTTTAGGAATATAAAGATAACACATAACATAATTTATATATCACATGTATATACATCAAATACAAATATCATATTACAAATAGATATATGGTACAATTTTGCCAACATCCATTAAACAATACTATTGTGGGTGAAAAGTAAACTTGCCCATGGCATGAATAAAAAAAAGACTTTTCTTGCATCAAACGGAATAGGTTCATGATTGATATAAATTAGACATGTCATTTGCAAGTTTTGGATTTGTTTTATTTGAATGTGAATAGAAATATTTGTCACGCAATTCTTGAAATATGAACCGACACCAGTAACAAGATTGAAAATTCTAAATGTAGAATTTTGCTAATTCTAAATGTATTTTGGGATGGTTCTGAAGACGAATGCATAAACGATCAATTGTTTCTCGATGTTGATATCTTTATGCATACCATATACAAACCATTCCAGTTTTTGTTTCAGATTGGAGGTTGCCTTAAAGCAAACATGCCATTTTTTAATAAAAACATTAATTATGATTTTAATACTAAGAAAATATTTTTTCACAATTTTGCGGTTGAGTTCCTAATATAAAGAAATCAATGGAAAAATAAATAAAATAAAAGCCAATATTGATAATATTGATATCAATATGATTTAATTTCAAATATAAGTAAAAGTTGTAATATTATGGCCTTTTTTCACCCTTTGTGAACATTGCCCTTAAAAATTCTTCCTTTTACTCACAACCCGCTTTTCTTTGAAATTGTGAATTGCAGAATCGGAATCAGAATTTTGGCTTATTTACACTAATTTTGCTAACATATGCATATGAGCATATGTTATATGCTCCTGGAAAAATTAATATACATGCCTTATAGGATATGCAATTAATCCTGTACCACTTGTTTTAATAGGATCAGTTTTATAGTTATATTCGCTAACTTACAGGAAGTTTTTTATCTCAAGTAATGTTTAATTGCGAAGGTGTTTTCGTCACACAGGAATAATGAAATTGTATACCACATTCACAAGTTCATGCTTTCAGTGGCACCCAATTACATGATGTTTTTAACATTTATGTTTAGATTATGAAGCTGTTGAAACTTAATTATTTTATATATTTATGATTCAAATTGTGTAAGCATAGTGAAACAAATAAAAAAAAACTTCATGTACTTGGCTTCATGAAATTGCTAGGTAAAATCGTTTTGAGACGAGAATATTTTTAATATCTTGTGCAAACTTTGGCTCTAGACATCAATTTCCCCCATTGGCAAATAAAATTTCAATTGATCCATATTACATTGTGCTTAAGGATAAAGAAATGAAAAATATAAAAGTACACAGAAGTTTATGCCTACAAATAGGTGGCAAGGTTAAGCAAATTGAACAATGCCTTTGTTGCTGATCTTCTTTTGGAATTATCTAAAGCCGAGCCACAACAAAAATTATGGTATTATAGAACAGACTTGTTGGTTGTACAGATTTAAGTAGTGTTATATTAGATATTTGTAAACAACATGGACTAATGTATTTTTCATTAACTCACTATGTTTGAGTTTGATTATCTGAACTTTCAAAATGATGAGATACTTTTCATAGAAACGAAATTGAATAACACGGGGAAGTATTGATACGATGTAAATTAGGTTTTCTTCAGTTTCAACAGCCACTCAGATAGTAGTTCCATTAGGGACTGCAATACAACTCACAGAACATTATTAGCAAGTACATTCGTTCTATCCACACACTGTGTACATCCAAGAACAACAAGAGTGGAAAAGTTGATTTGGTACCCATGTACCCATTGGATCGATTGTAGCTTTAGCATTTTCATTAATTTCAAAGGAAGTTCCCTTTATAGACAAATTACATTTTGCAATAGTTAAACCAGTTCAATGGTTCAACCAGTTCATATTTGGTTATTTGTTCTCTATCAGTTTTTAGATATCTTTGAGTATATGGTCTTCCAAACATTTAGATTTTATCTTGACTGAAGAGACATAAGTTGTCGAAATGCGCATATGCAGAAAGTAAATTCACAGTAACCTCGGTATTTAGTTATTTTACATTCCAGGCTTCAAATTGCCTACCTCTCTACTGGTTCATTATGCTTTATTTAGTACAAAATAAGGAATACTTTTGTAATATGATGTTTTACTTTATCATTTAAACTGATTTTTAAATTTATAGTACAGTTCGTACAACAGTAAAAGACACTGGAACCTATAAAAGATTACAAAAGGGAACAATCTTTCCTATCACATATAAAAGTGAATGTATTTCATTATTGTCTCCCTTTGTTGATAAAAGTTGGTGTGTAGCTATAAATGTATCTATAACCCAATACACAAATAAAAATCCGACGAGGAATAAACAGTTGTATTCAACAGATAGTGAAGAAGAATAAAATGATTGCTTTACATAATATTTCATTTGCAATAGCAAGATTGTCAACAATATGGCGGTTAATGACGCAAAAACATTTTGAAATAAATAAACAAATCTTTCTGGTGATGGAACTTCAGCAACAACGCTTCTGAAATTCAGTGTTTCAAAATAAACAAGTCCGAACGTACCAAAAACCAAAAGGAAAGAGCTAAGAGTGAAGCCCTTGATGTTGTGCCTAACAGCAGTACATTGCTGAATAAGTAATACATAACCCCTTGTTATACAAATTAAAAGAATTACTTTTGAAATAAGTGCTATAACAAGAAAAAGTAGAGTCAATGTTGCTGACAACATTTTCTGTTCATATAAGACTGTAAAAACGACTAAAGGACAGTTTGTTAATCCACCAGCAAATAGCACCAAAGGTGGCTTGATTGTAGTTTCGGTCCTAGAATCTTCTATTAATGGCGTCTCCTCTGTCACTTTTGGTAAGCTTAAACATTTTTCATGTTGTTTGGGAACTGGCCAAACCGAAGCTAACAGAAGTATCGTTGTGAGGCTAAATGCCACCATAGTTGGAATAATAAAGGAGTTCGTTGAGTCAATAACATTTTGTATTTGTGTACTATTGGCACAAGTTATTTCTTTGTTAAAAGATTTGAATTTACTGGTTGGGCGAAATCCATATAATAAGTAAAAATTCCAGAATGAAACACACGCTCCGAGCTGAAATTTCAAACAATAATGAGTTGGAATTGTCGGTTTTAGTTTTGATTTTAGCAAATACGCAAAGAATCCTATCTGTGCTGGATAATATGCTATGCGGAAAGCATGACTTGCTAATTTGATTTTCGAGAATACATCAAGCTTTTCTTTTGCACATTTAATGTAGCTTACCAGATGTAAACAGGCATGAAAGATGCATCCTATGGCAAATAAACACAGAAATATAATCCTTCTTTTTATGCCTACCCTGGTCTCATTTAATTTTGTGGAAGACTGCCTACGGTTTATGATCGGTAGGGTAATGCAAGACAAAACGCCAAACACTTGCTGTATAAGCAAAACGGCAAAAATTATACCAATAGCATCATCATTGTTAGATGGTTCTAGCTCAGAAACAAAGATATTAGCCGATGTCAGAGCCATTACAACAGTTAGTAATATTACAGTTGCTATGCTGCCATCATGATACGAATCTTCACCAGTCACTCTTCCTGCTGTAAAGGGTAGTAGTATCACTTTCATAAACATCCTAGTTACAAAAAATAAATGAATAAAAGAATTAATAAAATATGTTGAATTGAAATAGATACGAAGGATGGTTTAAATTACAATATACCTCCATGGACAGAATTAGATAAAGAAAGGACCTTGTTTGGCCCCATAAAATTAAAACGATTTCATTTTTGAATTTGTGTCAGATTTCGGAACTCCTCTGGTTGTCTCCAGTTCAATAGCTTAAATAATTTTGCACACGGACCCCCACTTTTTATTTCATGAATGTCTTCTTTAGGTCAATTTAAAACACCTGACAAGTTTTATTTCTTGATATATCTTCCTAGCTTTAGGTAGAAAATAGTCCTCAGGTTAAATTCAAGGGAAATCCATTTCCCGCCAAATTTTCAATGTCTCCTATCTTCGTTAAAAGCATACAGACCTATATATGTCTATCGGAGTCTGGGGGGTGCTTGTTTCGCTGAACTTGGTTGCTCTTTTGTTTGGGGGCCGGCTCCGGCCTGCCCTGGGGTGTGGGGTTTCCTCACCGTTCATTGAAGATCTTATGGTGGCTTTGAGTTGTTATTGCTCCCCTTAGGGTCGTTGTCTCTTTGACACATTCCCCGTTTCCCTTCTTTTTCCTATATATTTCTTTTTACCATTTCATTTGGTCTTCAATGTTTAATCAATTTAAATAGGTCTAATGAAATCCCTGATATAAACATCATCAGGAGTGAGCCTCCTTAATGAATTAATATCATTATTTGAAGATGCTGATTTAAACATGCTTTTGGTATTAGTCTCTACAGAAACTGTAGAATTGTGGATTTAGCAAATTGTGTACATAACGGGTTCACAGTATGAAATCTATTGGAAGGAAGTGGATCAACCATATCTTTACTTTTTATGCCCTGCCCACGAATGTGGAAGGGGCATATAGTGTTAGCCTTGTCCGTCCTTCCGTCCGTACGTCCGATTAAGTTTTGTGTTAAGGCACATTTCTCGGAAACTGTAAGGTATAGAACAATTATAGTAAGCCAGTACGTAGATCTTTGATAGTACTACAGAGTTCACTAGGCAGTTTGACTCTTTGACCTACATTTCATGGTTGAGCGACTCTAATTAAGTTTTACATGTAAGTCCATTTCTCAAGAACTACACATTATAAGACGATGATGTTTCATTAAATTAATTGCCTTGATGATTACTACCCAAATCATTGACAATTAGGTGGCTTTGACCTACATTTTACGCTTCAGTGACTTTGGTTAAGTTTTGCCTTAAGGTCAATTTCTCAATTACTACACATTATTAGACAATGATGTTTCATCAAATTAATAATCTTGATGAGTACTACACAAATCATTGACAATTAGGTGGCTTTGACCTACATTTTACGCTTCAGTGACTTTGGTTAAGTTTTGCGTTAAGGTCCATATCTCAACAACTACACATTATAAGACAATGATGTTTCATCATATAAATTGTGTTGATGAATACTACACAAATTACTGACAATTAGGTGGCTTTGACCTATATTTTACGCTTCAGTGACTTTGGTTAAGTTTTGCGTTAAGGTCCATTTTTCAACAACTTCACATTATAAGACAATGATGTTTCATCGAATTAATTGTTTTGATGAGTACTACACAAATCATTGACAATTAGGTGGCTTTGACCCACATTTTACGCTTCAGTGACTTTGGTTAAGTTTTGTGTTAAGGTCCATTTCTCAACAACTACACATTATAAGACAATGATGTTTCATCGAATTAATTGCCTTGATGAGTACTACCCAAGTCATTCACAATAAGTGACTTTGACCTACATCTTATGCTTCAGTGACTTTGGTTAACTTTTGCATTTAAGGCTGTTTCTCAATGACTAAGTATTGTAGCATCATGATATTTCACTGTAACATTCATCTACAGGAGAACTACCTCTTTCACCAAGCATTGGGTATCCATGACCTACATTTTATGCTTGAATGACTTTGTTAAATTTTTGGGTTTAGGTCCACTACTAAGCAACTTCACACAATATTCCATCACAATTCATTGACAGAGGATTTATTTTATGCTCAATTGACTTAGGTTATCTTTTGCGATAAATTTATTGGCGGGGCATCCGTGTCTTACAGACACAATCTCTAGTTTCTAATAAAATACCGTATAGCGGGTTATTTCCGTGAGGTTCTAATTTTCTCTGTATTCGCGAGGTTTATGGAAGCTCAAAATTAAAACTCGCGAAATAAAAGTCATTGTATCTTTATACATATTTACAATATATATATATATAAAGTATATAATATTATATACAATTTTCCATCAGGGAAAATTGTAGAGCGCTAAGATTAAATTCCCCTCTTTTTGGAATAAATCGCGAAATTTTGCAACAGCGAAAATTACCAGCTAAACGGTAACCTGCATCCTATCATTTATGTCTTTTTTGTATTTATATTTAATTCTTTTTAAAATTTTCGTGAAGCAAGAGATGACAGTGGCTGGAAAAATATGTTTTGTAAAGAACACCGTATAAATGAACTTGGCTAAGCTCGGTTGTGGCATTATATGTATAACACAGTCTGTAAGTGACTTAATATAGTATATAGTACTTTCAGCAAATTACATATTGGGCGAGACCATTCTCCGAGTCCCAATATCAAATGTACTGATCGTGTATATAACATATCAAGTCACTTGCATACTGCAAATGTTTATATACTACAGATATTCTGTAAACATTGAAGATTTGTAAAACCGCTGCAAAAGCATCTACGTGTGCACAATGACGCCGTGTAATTGTGCCACTGAGCGTATTTTTCTCAAGTAATCCAATATGAAGTTGTAATTGTCAGCACGTGACGTCTTTTAAGGTATTGACTTGAAGAATGATATATTTACAGTTTTTTTACTGGCTATGAAACCAACAGCAAGTTCCCGACGCTAAGAGGAGGTAATTAGTTAGGGCAAGGGGAACCCTATACTTGCTGATATCAGAATAGCCAGTTGATAAGTTTTTTTATAATACCGAATCGAACATAATTTATTATACCGAAAATCCAATGAAAATATGTTAAAAAACGATAAAATATGTTACTTCATATCACAGTCATATTTATATAAATAGCGTCATTAAAAATATCAGTCATTGTGGACCAATGAAAGTTGTTACTGAACAGTCATTACAGTACTTTTCAAGGGCCAAGAAATAATCTTTGAACTATTTGTCGGTAAATAATTCTTTTCTGAAAAAAGCAAAGAAATATACATTTAATGACTATACATTTTACATAGAAAAATATTGGAAAGGTATATAGCCCGGCATCTGAATAGGTTTTCAGGAGCTCCGTCTACGAAGCTGCCCTTTGTGTATTTCTCGTACAAGAGCAGACGCGCTCACTAGGGTNGGGGGGGGGGGGGGCGTTGTCGTATAGAAGGCCATATTTCCTGCCCCTATTTTGAATTGATTAACTTGTTCTCGTCATGATATAACTGGAGTATTGCTCACTGGACGGAAAACTCTAAATAATCAATCAATTAAAATATAGCTAATGAATACTAATATAGCTTGAGCTAGGAATAAAGATGATTTTTTTTTTGTTGTTGGTTTTTTTCACAGATACTTACAGGACTGGCCCTATTACTTCTTTGAACATGCTATAAAATATCTTATTTGTTGATAATGAAAGCATAATTCATCCCTCTAATATCAGAGAATTACAGCTTTTGATATGAGGAGCATATGCGGCTGGATTGACAAGGGGGACCATAAAAGTCTTATGAAAACAGAACACCTGTAGCAATAATATTTTACAGGAAAAACATTGAATTCGGTTGTTATCATCCGATGAATTCATCGTATCACCGGACAATTATGTGAAGACACGCTAAAACACAAAAGAATGTCGGAGGACGTATTTATTTCAAGTGAACAATTTCCCAAGGGACAATATTCATCAAGACTATTACTCTCCATTTCTCTTGGGAAAATAGTCATCGGAAGTATTTATGAAAAATAGGTAATGTATTTTTATATCAAAAATAGTGTATCTACTTTTATATAGAAATAATTATAAATACCCATGTTAAACTGTGATAATTCTTATATGATTTGCATAATAGGAAATACGCTGATATGATTGGTTGAATTTACTTCCGGTTGCAATTTCTGAAGTCGTTTATTTTTCGATAGACGACGTTGACCGAACTACATTTATGTTCACCTTATAAATTCATACGCCGAGTGAATCAAATAGAACAAAAATGTGCGATTGGCATTATAAAAGTAATAATTTAATTACTTATCATCAAATTTAAAGAATTGTAAGGATTAAACACCGTTCGAAAGGAATTTATGGGAGTATAAACGGGACCAAGTCACCCACAAACATATCATAAAAGTCCTTCGGATTTTATTTGTTTGTGAGTGAATTGGTCCCGTTTATATTCCAATAAATTCCTTTAAAACGGTGTTTAATCCTAAAATATTTATTGTTTTACCTAAAGTAGGTGAGAACCGAACCGTCAGTCATTAAACGAACAATCCAGGGACAACTGCAACATCGGGAACACCAAGAAACAGGGACACCACATGGGTAGTGGACAGAAAAAAAAATGAAGACACGCATACAGATGAAAAACAAGAACCCAACAAAAACTATGGGGATATTAAGTGCACCGGTAAAGTAAGCTTATCGGGCTTCTTATAACACACCCGTCGTGTTAAGCATGTCAATCTTGGAGTAAAACCAAATACGTAAAAGGAAAAACAAACTTCAGCTGTAAAGGGGAAGATCAGTTGTCATCTGGGAAACAGATATCCTATAGCCATCCACGAGATCGTGATGTCGACTGTAAAACTTCCCTAGTGATGACTAAGTTATGGGTAACATACCCTTGCGTCAAGCGAGTTCAATCAAGGTAGTCAACTGTATCGACCAGTAGTCAGTACTTGGGTGCTGACCCGAAACCGAATTATTTTGAAACTTACAATATCCAAATTTTACAAAATTGTGAAAAATTAAGGAGTATCTCCCAACATTCATAGCTCTGTCCTTAGCTGATTTTGGCTTTTCTATTTAGATCCTATTGGTTATTTCTTCTCCGTCAGCTTTTACACGTATTTCGGTTTATCGACTTCCAGATGTTCTGATTTGATCTGCACTGAAGAGACAAAAGTTGTCGAAATGCGCATATGCAGAAACTAAATTAACAGTAACTTCGGTATTTTGTTATTTCTTTACAAAAAAAAATCTAACCCAGTTAAAAAAAAAATTATTCATCTTCACTGACACTCAAGACACGATAAAAATCATGAAATCCAGTGTTAACGATGTCAATCTCCTCAGGAGAATGGTCGGTCGAACCTACACCCACCTTTTTTGAAAAACAAATAAAATGAAAATTGTATAAAATCTAGCTTTTGAAAAACGTTTCAAGTCATCGAACGGAAGCTAAAGTAATTCACCACGATAGAAAACAAATACTATTTATTGACCCCAACCGCTAAACCTTTTATCATATTCGTCAATACAATATTGTACCGCTATTCTAAATCAAAATGCTGGAAAACAATTGAAATAACTGTTATATGGAACTCGATATACATCAACCACATGTAGATTAAGTTATTTACTCTATAACAATATGCAGTATTACGCCTAGGATAGGGTATTTACTCGGGTGTCTTAATTTATTTTCTTTCATATACGTTTTCACTGATGTTGAATTCTGTAAGTCCTTTGATGAAAGAAGCTAGATATATTTTTGATATTGTCACTTATTGTGTCATCGGAATCGGACAGTATCAAAAACATTTCAGGATAAGAATCCCAAAGAGATTAGTACATACCCTTTCCAAAGAAGAGTAAAGATCTCATTCAGTGGAGAACGAGTCAAGAAAAACAACTCAATTTTGATGAAGCTCTTTTATACGCATATTTTGACCGTACGCATATTTTCAAAAAATACGTACATGGTCCGACCGTACGCGTACGGTCGGGATAATATAAGGCGAATCGTAATAATACAGTGAATTGTCTAATTGAGCACCTGTATCGGTTTTCAGGGGCTCCGACTACAGAGCTGCCGGGCGCGGCCCAAGTTGGTGGATAGGGGAATGCCCTGTCTATGCGTGGCAGTCAGGTCATGATACGGAAAGCCTGACTACCAACAATCGTAACCAATCTGTGTGGAGAAACGCCACGCTCCATGCAGTATAAAGACCCCTTTTATATTGTCTAAAGAGATCAGAGTTACTAGGACTCGTATAGAAGGCTAAATTCCCTGCCCCTACCCATTTCTCCCCTTTTGACCTAGTGGACCCGGTTGTCCCTTCCAACTTTGTTTATTCTATTGTTTATATTTTTTCATGGTTTAACTTATTATCGTCCTGATATAGCTGAAATATTGCTCACTAGACGTTTAACTCCAAATAATCAATCAATCTAATTGAGCAAAAGCAGAAATGTAAATAGCTGTTTCATATGTGATTTCAGCTCATACTGACGTGTTTTTCTTCAGTTCATATTGAACATGTCCTTAGAAGACAAATTCAATCCATATTTGGATAATTTACGGATTCTACTGACGGAGTCGTTCGATCAGATTTTACCAAATGAAAAAGCTTGCGGAAAGACTACGAAACGCTTTGAAACATTGAAAGGTTGAATCAGTCAGATTTAGACAGAATGTAAAAGGAAAGATGTTAGCCTTAATAAATTCCAAGCAGTTCGACATGATTGAAGTAATATGTGAACTTGCAAAATATTTTTGACACATTTCCCTTTGTGAAAAAAAAACACATCCTCTGAAATGAAATTATGTCTAGACCTTGATTATACTCTTTAAATTAAATTCACGGATCTGCACTAAACGGCATGTCTTACAGTGAAGTTGTAGATAAAAGTTTCTCCTGATCCCTGCATCACTTAGCAGTATAAGTCATTCGGATCCTCGGTTGATCTTATTCATCTTTTTAATATATATGGCCTTTTCTTTATTTACTTATTTTACATGGGTTATACATGTATTTCATCAAAATGTATTCATTCATTCGAAATGATTTTTTAGATCCCATGCGGTCATCATGCCGAAATGGTCTGGCTCGAGTATACGGTCGGACCGTCCGACTATATGAGTATACGCATATGGTACGGTCCAAATACGCATATGGTCTGGAATATATAAATGTGCGACTCCATTTTAAAATTTAGCGTTAGTTTTAATCTCAGTTTTCTGTTCATTTTGTGCCGAATAAGCAGATTAAGTGCTTTCATATTTTCTATTATGAAGTCGCCAATATTTTTTTTCATTTTAAAAACCATTGTTAATTGAACGTTCTTGAATATCTCAAATCAGTTTAAGAAAGAATGAAGCATTTCTGAAATATGTCGGCATTCTTGGACATTTTGCAATCTATTACCTCCTTATTTTTTTCTTAGTAAATGGTCACAAGTCAATGATAGCACAGCTTTTGGGGGATAAAATACAGGAGAGTAAGATTACTTTTTATTTTCTTTTAATTTTTAATTCGCCACGAGTAGAGAAAGCTATAATAGAAACACCATTTCAGTTTTAATGAAAAAATATGTATATAAAAAAGCTAAGCATGACATTGAAACTTCTAGGAGTCACAATAAAAATATTCAACGATATTTATACTGTAAAAACGTTTTCTACAAATAAACAATAAAATATTATGCCTGCTGACAATACTCATAGCGTATTTCCTGGAAGAAAAACTCATAAACTTCATTACCTAGGAGAAATACTTTGACACACCATAATTCAATTGCATTCCCATGAAAATTAGAATATCTTCAACTGAATTAAACTTTCCTCACTCTATATGTAATTATATTATTTTTATACTGTAAAAACGTTTTCTACAAATAAAATAACAATAAAATATTATGCATGCCTGATGACAATACTCATAGCGTATTTCATGGAAAAAAACTCATTAACTTCATTACCTAGGAGAAATACTTTTACATACCATAATTCAATTGCATTCCCATGAAAATTAGAATATCTTCAACTGAATTAAATTTTCTTCACTCTATATGTAACTATATTATTTCACAAAGAAGACAGTGCTTTGCTAAGTCTTTCTGCACTAACAGAATGAAAAAAAATAAGGTAAACATTTAAACATAGTTTGCTAAATTATACAGAAGGACGGGCTGTCCTTCTGGCTTTGTAACTAATATTTTTTCTCGAATATCAGTTTTTCGACAAACTGCTGCAACGCCTATTCGTGTCACTTCTTTCTATTAATTACATTGTATATAGAGGAGGTCCAAAAAAGTTCCAGCGAAAACCTTTAATTTGGACATTCTTTCATGGATGAATGGTCAGTAGAATGAAAAACTCACTTTATCTACCACAATGTATTGGAAAAGAGGATAACTAAGAACTAGAATTTAGGGACTCAGGTAACACTGCTGTCGGGTGCGTCCCCAGCAGGTGGATAGAGGCATATCCTATCTAAACGGGACAGTCTGGTCATAATACTGAAAGCCTGCTCGCGAACCATTGTAGCCAAACCGTTCAGGAAAGCTACGCTCCGTGCAGTATGAAGACCCTTCTGTATTTTTGTAAAGAGAACTCGTCTAGAAGGTTAAATTTCCTGCCCCTACCCATTTGTCACCTTTTCCAGTGGCAATCAAAACTGGTTGACCCGGTTGTCCATTCCACCTAGCTTTCTTTCTTCTGGTACTTAAATTGATTAACATGTTTTCGTCCTGATAAAGCTGAAATATTACTCACTGAACGTTAAACTCTAGCTAATCAATCAATCAATAGCTAGAATATCGTAACCAGTCTACCAGACGGCAAGTAATTTGTTCAACTGCAATTCCACAATCGAATTTAATTTTCCGTATGACAATTTAATGTGCTTAACAGTCAATAACTGCTTGCAGTATTTTGTCGGAGAAGCATAGTACAAGCATTTTATTTTATTTTCTGATTTGCCTGTTTCCAATGATGCACGATTACAGTTGTATTTTACTGTACAATAAAATTTATAAACAATTTGTAGTTCATTCAAGCTAGGGTTGTAATTAACACTTACTTCAAAGCTGCTGTCCCTTCAACAAAGAAGAAAATTATAGCCATATATAGCATATGGAACAAACTTAAGATCGTAAATTTCCGTGTTGCCTTAAACCATAACACGCGTTTAAAATGATTTTTAAGTGTAAGCCAATTATTTTCAAGAGGTTTAATGAGTGAAAGTAAATATTATATATATAGCCATACACTTGAAATTTGAAACAAGATTCGGATAAATTGAAACACGAATTACGTAATCTGGTATTTCCATAGTTTTTTTATTCTTTTTTATAACAATAGTTTAAAGTTAGTTAGTAAAGTGATGAAACCCCCGAGTTGAACTATTTCAAATTTATATCTTGCCTACCCGGAGAATTGGACTATACTCTGACAGAGTCATTAGATTGATTGATTGATTGATTGATTGATTATTGTTTAACGTCTACTCAGCAATATTTCAGCTATATCAAGACGAGAACAAGTTTGTTAATAAATAATCACTTTGGGGTATGGAAAGGGTCATGGGACGAGAAATTCTGACTGCCACTGGAAAAGTAGGATGAAATCGAAAGGGGCGGGAATTTAGCCTTGTAGCCGATCACCTGCGGACCACTCACAAGGGTTCTTTAACGTGCAGGAAGTGTGGCATTTCTTCCAACACGTGGACCGGAGTTTACATCCCATCCGAAAGATGGGTTGTGTATTTATTAATCCCGCACAACCACGAAATGGGTCTTATTTCTATATCCCGGGGTTCTCTCGTGGCCAGCCCCGTTTAGGAGGTGTCATACCCCGTAAGCCGGAGATACTAGGTCCTATTTGTATACCCCGGGGTTCCCTCGGGGGCGAGTCATTAGAAACAAGTTGTCAAGGAAAAGATAGATACAACCACTTTGCAATGCACAACAAGACATTGCAAAATGATTCCCACGTCGTTAATTAGAATTAATATTATTATTTTTTTTTTGACATCTTTAAAAATAACTTTTATGACGAGTTACAGTATAAAAAAAGAAGGCAAACGGGGAATGTGTCAAAGAGACAACGACCCAAAGGGGAGTAATAACAGTCAAAGCCACCATAAGATCTTCAATGAACGGTAAAGAAACCCCACACCCAACGGCAAGTCGGAGTCGGCCCCTAAATAAAAGAGTAATCAAGTTAAGCGAAATAAACACCTAGACTCCTATAGAAGTAGAAAACAGACAAGATACAAAAAGGCTTAATAAATTTCCTGACTTAGGACAGGCACAAACCTGCTGCAGCGGGATTAAACTAGTTTTATTGGGCACAAACCTCCCCCTATTGCCAGTGTGATAAATCAAAAAAAACAATCGTAACAACAGAAAACAGAAAAAATCAGTTAGCAATTCAGTAAGTGTACACAATGAATTCAAATTATCGGTTGAATTTGAATTTTTATATATTGTAGTGTGTCAAACATTAAATTTTGTCTGAGGCAAAGTAGAATTTAAAAAAACTAAATCTTGTAAAAGAAAGAAAACCTTGTCATTTTTGTCTTAAAAATTTTACATTTTTGTCTTAAAAATTTTATTTCGTTATCTTCATTCACTATTGAATTAGGTAGTTTTAAATCTGAGTATTTTATTTAACGGAGTTGCCAATCTGTGTAAATTAATGTTCCTGACCAACTGGACGTCTTTGAACATTTTTCGTTTGTTTGTCATTGATTTGTTTTATCAGTGTGTATTTCTATTGCATCTCTTATTGTCATGTTTTTGGACTTCTTTTCATCACAAACATGACCAACGAAGACAGGATGAAAAGAGAATTTAGCATCGCATAATACAGAGTTACAGACACTCAGTTAAGCAAAATCAAACTTGGCTCCACATGAATATGAAAATAATAAGGAACATTTTATCATAGTGATAATATATATAAATTATAAAAAAGGGATGGTAACTCTCCCATTATTGTTTTTGATTCTTCATTGAACAAATTTTTCAAATACATTTAATCGTGTAAATAACAAAATACCGAAGTTACTGTTCATTTATTTTCTGCATATGCGCATTTCGACAACTTATGTCTCATCAGTGCAGATCAAACCAAAACATTTGGAAGTCCATTAACCGAAAAACGAGTAAAAGCTGATACAGAAAAATAACCAAAACTATCTAAATAGAAAAGACAAAATTGAGCTAAGGACAGAACTATGCATGAGGGAAATACTCCTTTGTTTTAAACAAAATTTTGTATTTAGATATTGCAAGGTTCAATCGGTTTTCGGGTCAGCACCGAAGTACTGACTACTTGGTTGGCGAATTCCCTCGGGGACTAACAGTCCACCAGCAAAAGCATCGACCCAGTGGTAATAAATAACAAAATTCCGAAGTTACTGTTAATTTATTTTCTGCATATGCGCATTTCGACAACTTATGTCTCATCAGTAAACGAGCTATCTGTTGGATACAGCTTTATATTAGAATAGATCTATACACCATTTTATACTTTTATTAATTAAACAAATTGCACATTGCAACTTCTTAATTGCAATTTGATCTTAATTTGGTATATGCTGACAATTCTGTAAAATTTGTTACCAAGCAACTACACAATAAATACAGACTGCGATTTAAAAGTATAATGTATGTGATATTGTAGTGTGCCCCCTGGTAGAGCATTTAAAAACAAATTTCAGTTAAACATAGTCATGACCAGTTCTCTAAAGAAATATGCACTGAACCTCCGTTTACTTGTGTTCTAAATTGGTTTATTCAAAAATATATCTTTCGATTTGTGGATTTCCAATGTTTCGAGTTTATCTGCAAGAGGCAGAAATGTATACTTATTCTTATTGACAGCATCTAAAACTTAACAAATAATGGAAGGATATGAAGTAAATGATTCATGAGACAAAGTCTCTACAAATGCACAGTAAAACCAAGCAATGGAGAAACACTTTTATTGTTGTTTTTTATATCTTAAAGTCACCATGAGGCTTCACCCATACCTCATGTCAAGTTCAAGACGGCTCCTAGCACCGGTTCATTGTTGAATTAAATGCTAATTGTGGAGCAACGTTAAACAAACAATCCAAAATATAAATTTTACAAATTTACTGACATGGCAGCAATATTTCTTTATTTCGGTCCTCTACTTTGACAATTTGACTTATACAGAAAACTACAAACTGAAAACTTAAAAATAAAATTAAATGATACAAAGTTAAAAAATGACAAATTTGCATTTCTTCCTATAGGTAGCACGAAACAGGCGACAAAAGTAACATTTTAAAAATTTTCACTCGTCCATTACTTTCACCCATTTTAGTATAGAATGCCCCCATGTAACAATTAAAATTATCAGTGGATATAGT
This sequence comes from Modiolus philippinarum, assembly GCA_002080025.1. Classification (NCBI taxonomy): domain Eukaryota; kingdom Metazoa; phylum Mollusca; class Bivalvia; order Mytilida; family Modiolidae; genus Modiolus; species Modiolus philippinarum. The sequence goes on along the minus strand of MJUU01060095.1, from coordinate 60,075 downwards.
CATGACCAATTCACTTAAGCACCACTTATAAAAGTAAGCACAGCCCGTCAGTTTACTTGTGTTCTAAGTTGTGTTGAAGGATATCAACCAATATTTCTATAAAAAAATTCGTTTACAAAGGAATCGTAGATAAAAAATCTTTCTGAAAAAAAAAATATATATGGTTATGGTCTCATGTTCATTTACTCCACCTCCTTTCGTAGAATAACACGGATATTAAATTTAATCATTCAGAACTCGGCTTTCAATATTCACTTTTCTATTTCATCTAAGGAAATTGAAAATTCAGCTCTGTGATTTGAAACTGTAATAAGCTTTTAAATGATTTTCAAGAATCCACGACTATATGACATGTCTTTTCCGAAATTTTGTAAATTACCTTTACTTAACAATTTCTTCCATTTTAATTTACATTGATACATACTGTTATTCAAGGCTTCAAAAATTCCGTCACATACGATAATTGAAAAGGTTCTTTAATAGATATCAGTCCCTTGTGGAAATTTTTTAAGTTTCGCTTCGAACTCTGATTCAAGATTCTTTTTTTACTTAGTACTGGGATGATCATTTCTTTCAACTGTCTACGACTTTTCAATAGCAATTGCTATTGATTTCATGCCACAAAACCTGTTTAACCCACCATTTCTTCTGAAATGCCTGTACCAAGTCAGGACCATTGCGGTCGACAATTTTTCCGATGGGTCCACCTGATTTGTCTTCGGCTCTTGACAACTCTGTTCGGTAATTTTGTTATTACCCTCTTGCTATTTCACATCAGATAATTCTTAATTGAAAATAATAGTTCAAAGGTTATGAAAAAAACTGACACAAATCAATATTGTTTAATTTACACACAAGTCAATTGATTTCAAAGTTCAATGTCCTAAGTTCAAATGACCTTTTTTATAAAAGGTAAAAATAGTAGAATTTGTGGTTAATGACTTTTTAAAAAAATAATAATGAAAAAACTAGTTTTCCTTTTCTGATATCAGATTGCAAATATATAAAACCAGAACGTGAAACTTTTAAAAAATTATAAGTACAAGCTCGTAAGTAAAGTTAAGTTTGCTTTCAACTCTCGTTTTGAGCCAACAAAACGGGAAAATACCTTACAGGTCATTTTTTTTCATTTTTACCTTTTTGTGCAGAACAATTAAATTTTCACAAAACCAACATGACAGATCGGAATGTATTTTTCTTACCTCAATATATTAAACATGGCTTCATCAACAATGGATTACAGATACAAACCCTTAGAGGTTTGGCCACTTTCTGGTGAATATATTTCGACTGCAAATATGGCAGAAAACAAACAAGTGTGCCATTTATTAAATTTATTCCTAGGAACTGTACATACTAGAATCAACCTTACACGATTTTCCACAGCATTTGAGCATATTTTGAAAATGGACCAACTCGGAAATTCTCGGCTAAATAGCCCTTCTTCTTGAATTATTTCTTTTTCGCATACATCTAAACCACCAACAAGTAATATTATATACCTTTAATGAGCTTACAAATACGATGAATTGTAATTCCTTTCCACTAAAAAATTGGAACATCACCTGACATGTTACTCTGAGAAGAACTGAAAAGGAGCTGTTTCGATATTTTGGAAAATAAAATATATTCCCTTCCAACGTATAAATTAAACATGGTTTTGAATCTTATGCAACTATATTTTCCCGGACACTTCCGCGATAGAAGGGGAGGTTTGGCACGCAATAAAACTTGCTGGACCCACCGTTTTTTAGATGCCACCATTGCTGTTTATAATTTTCCGGTGGTTCTGTACCTACATTTGTTTTTACCCTTTGTATTTCGGGTCCAGGCCATTTTTTTCAATGATTACTCCTATTTACTTAAATTCAATTGCTGTTGTGTTATTTTCGTTTTGTAAGACTTGATACATTACCAAAAAACCATTGATTTATAACAACAGGATTTAAGCGTCAAATTGTCAACCAATTAAAATCCAGACTACAGACTAGAGCAGTGTTTGGCCTTTACCAAGGAAGTTTTTTTCGTTTTTTTTTGTGTTTTGTTTTGTTTTGGTTTTTGTTGTTGTTGTTGTTGTTTTGAAAAGTAAGTGATCGGAACAACGAACAATCCAGGGACAACGGCAACATCGAGAAACAAGGACACCACATTAGTACGGAACAAAATAGAAAAATGAAGACACACATACAGATGATAACACGGACCCAATTAAACCATGGGTGAGATCAGGTTCACCGGTAGAGTAAGCATCTGAGATCTTTTACTTCTGTTTGAATATTTTTGCTTTAAATGTAATTATATTTGAATTTCTTTAAATTTCTTTCTCCTTGAAATATTTCAAATGTCACTCTGGATCCTTACGCAACAGTTTCTGATTGCAAGATTTAACAAGCACATGTCCAATGGAACAAACTTTATGTAATATTTTTTTTTTAATAAATCTTATGGTGGAACTTGTATTCTGTTACAAATGATGATTTGAAGATGTTTCACATTATGTATGATTTAAGCATGCTCTTTGTAGTAGTCTCTTCAGACATTTGTAGAATTGTGGATTTAACAAATTGTGCAAATAACGTCTTATAAGTATGAAATCTATTTGAAGGAAGTGGATCATCCATATCTTTACATTTTTGCTATAAAATACTCTATTAGGGGGGGGGGGTGTCATTTCCGTGAGATTCTAATTTTCGCTGTACTAGCGAGGTTTATGGAAGCTCGAAAATTAAAACTCCAGAAATAAAAGTCAGTATATCTTTATACAAGTTCATCATTTTTACAATTTTGTTGACCGCTAAAATTAAATACCCCTCTTTCCGGAATAAATCGTTGCGAAATTTTGCAACAAAATTACCCGTTTTACGGTACCGTGTTCAAATAATGCCCGTATGATACGTTATTCATATTCAATTTTTAAACTTAATTTTAACCTGCACCCTATCATTTATGTATTCTTTGTATTTATATTTAAAATTTTATAAAGTTTTGTTGAGCAAAACATGACAGTGGCTGGAAAAATATGTTTTATTAAGAACACTGTATAAATGTACTTGGCTTAGCTGGGTTGTGGCATTATATATATTACACAGTCTGTTAGTGACTTAATAAAGTGTATACATAGTCAGCAAATTACATATTAGACGAGAGCGTTCTTCGAGCCCCAATATTAAATGTACTGACCGTCTATATACCATATTTGGTCACTAACATACTGCTAATGTTTATGTCCTACCTATATTGCAGTGTACATATGAAGATTTGTAAAAACCATTGTAAAAGCATCTACATTTACACATTACTTCCACTGAGCGTATATTTCTCAATTAACCTAATATGGAATTGTTATGGTCAACACGTGACGTCTTTTGACAAATGACATTACAGTTATTTACTGGCTACGACACCAATAGCAAGTTTATGGTTCAACGAGACACTATTCCCCGACGCGAAGCGGAGATAAATAGTTAGGGTCAAGGGGAACCATAAACTTGCTAATGTTAGAATAGCCAGTTAATAAGTGTTTTATAATTCCGAATCGAACATATTTTATTTTACCGAAAATCCATTGAAAATATGTGGAAAAACGTTGATAAGATATGTTACTTTATACCAGAGACATATTTTTTTATAAAGAATGTCATTAAAATGTCAGTCATTGTGGACTGACACGCCCAGTGACCAACGAAAGTCATTACAGTGCTTTTCACAGGCCAGGTAATAGTCTCTGAACTATTTGCCGGTAAATAGTTCTTTTCTTAACAAAGCAAAGAAATATACTTATGTTCTTATTCAAGAAACCGAACATAAAGCATTTATAAAGAAAACTCAAACCACTGTATCAGTTGGTATCAGCTCGCCGTAGACAGCACAGTAAGCCTCTTTATTTTAATAAAACAATGTTCATTTTTACTGCTGTCATCGACCGCTGCACATCACATCATGATCACATCACAACATTAGACGGTCTACAAAATAAGTATTACATTATTAACTACAATTCCAATAGCATTAATTAACGTCAAAAGACAATTATTTATTTTAAACATCAAAATTATTATGTATTACGCGGGCGGGTTGATCTTGTCTCACGCATGATAACTTTATCATGATAAGCACGAGCCAAAGTGAAATAAAGTAGTCGAGATGACCGGAGGTATTAACCAATCAGTGATTGGAAAACATATACAATCTTAACACCACGTGCACACAGTAAACAAATGCACGTGGTCCACAGTAACCTTTATAAATACATTTATATATGTTCTTATTCAAGAAACCGAACATAAAGCATTTATAAAGAAAACTCAAACCACTGTATTTGGTATCAGCTCGCCGTAGACAGCACAGTAAGCCTCGAAGCATAAAGAAAGCAATTGTTGATGAATTATAAACCCAAGTTTTTCGATACTATTAATCTCTGTTCAATACTTTCTCTCACATAACCATCCTTTGCCTTATCCGTTCTCCACCTGCCGTGTTTTTTAAACAATCGATTTTCAATGCCAAAATTTGCCCCCACCCGAACGAAGACTGTGCAATCCAAACTTACTTTTATCAAGACCAATACTTTGAAGTGCTTCTAATAGAACCTCTCTAGCTCTTGTGTATGATATGTGACCTTTATTCCGGAGTTTGTATACACCTGACGATTTGCAAAAGTACACAGACCTAAAAACATGTTCATTAGAGTTGTCTGAAATATTAGCTAGCTTGAGATAACGTTCAAGTAAGGCAACTGGACAAGTTTCAGAACCAATCTTAGAAATTAATACCTCCCGCCCCTCACTATAAACATCTGTTTTGCTCTTAACTAATTGAAGACTTGGGTGTGAATCAATAAACAAAATATCACATCTTCTCAAGGTAGCTAATTCAGAAAACTTTAAAAAACCGGATTAACTTATGAAACACATACATGCAATTCTGACATCTTTTAAATTACAATTGTTGTTAGCAAATTTTTGTACAATATTTTTCAAAATAATAGGTGTAATTAGTTCTTTTTTTTTTACAAAATGACCAATTTTTCTATGTGCACTGTCACGTATAGCAGAAATCATACTATTTTGACATGGATCTTCGAATCCAGCTAATCTGTGTGCCAAGATGATAGCATAAATGAGATACGGATGTCGCGAATTCCGATAAATGAACAATATATAACGAAATGTTCAAATAAGATGCAGGTAAAGCCTTAAATGAATAATTATTAACCCATTTACTCCATGCATTAAAGGCATATTTGTACTTCTTCTGTGTGGAATCTGCTTTGGAAGACATCAAGAGATCTGGTAGCCTATTGTATAAACGCTGTAATTCAACAGAAAAGGAATGTCCAGAGCTAAAAATATCTGAAAATCGTATAATAAAATAATTATGAAAATATCATATAAGTTATATTGCATGTGTATCTCTGCAAGCTGTATCTTTTACATATCTGAAATATAAACAAGTACTATCTTTAAAAAAGATAGTCGACGCAGTAAAATATGCGTGTTTTCTTTGTTCTTCAAAACAACACTGTGTAAAACATTGTATGAAGCGATGCAACAATCATAACGTACATGTAATTTTGATTGAATATGACATATTTTATTGTGACAATTGATTTTATATTACTCCTTTAAAAAACGTTAACAGTACAATGCATTTACAACTCTGATATTTCCTATAATAACCTTACAATTAGAGACCCGGCGTGCTCGTCTGTATGTGCGTATGACGACGGACGCCATTTTATTGTCGTGACTTTAAAAAGAAAACTCTTATTTCGCAGGCATCCCTTTTCATAAATATTAATTTCGCAGGTAGATATATTTATATCTTGTTTTCTAAAAGGGACATTGTATTCTCTTTCTTAACTCACCATATTCATTTTAAAATGTGCATTCGAGATCGGGAATATGGCGAATGTCCAAATTCGTTCTGCGTTTTAGCATGTATATGCACTCCCTTTCTTATCTCTCTCCTAAATATATGCTTCAGACTTTTGATTGATAAACCTGGTATTTGGTGCATGTATGCATGCTTCAGTGGTAAGTTTTTCAGATTACACTAGAAGGTTTCACTTCAATCGCCAGGCGCATTTCAGACGCGGATCCAAGGAATTTAAAAAGGGAGGTTCCAATTGAGAAGTGAAAGCTTTTCATAAATATTAATTTCGCAGGTAGATATATTTAAATCTTGTTTTCTTAAAGGGACATTGTATTCTCTTTCTTAACTCACCATATTCATTTTAAAATGTGCATTCGAGATCGGGAATATTGCGAATGTCCAAATTCGTTCTGCGTTTTAGCATGTATATGCACTCCCTTTCTTATCTCTCTCCTAAATATATGCTTCAGACTTTTGATTGATAAACTTGGTATTTGGTGCATGTATCGTCAGGCGCATTTCAGACGCGGATCTAGGGAATTTAAAAAGGGGTCCAAATGAGAAGTGAAAGGAAATTTCGCTAAAATTTTTGGGGTATTTTTTAGTAAAACATCAGGATATTCATTAATAAAAAACATGATTGTCCAAAAAAGGGGGTTCCAACCTGGAACCCCGGAACCCCCCCTCCCCCCTCTTTGGATCCGCAAATGCATTTCCTTTGTTGTACCATTGTCACAAAAATGATAGTAAAAACCTGCAAATGACACTTAAATTCCCCAAAACAGACGAAATATCGTAGAATAAATTGCCAATTAGTAATTATTTCTTAGATATAAATGAAACCCAACATATTTTGAAAGTGGGTACCTAAGATAATCTAATAGCAATATGTATACATCATAAAATACCAAAAAAACCCAAAACAAAACCAAAAAACAATGAATAGACCCCGATTTGACCTGTTGAAAATAAAACGTATTTAGTTTGAAAGCGAAATTCTATTGCTTTCGATTAAAATTAGAATATTCATTTAGCCTTAGGATACATCCGTGTTATGAATTTTTACTTTATCGGAACATATTTAACTAACAATTGAAATAATTGAGGTATTTTAACAATTTTGTCAGTAGATAATCTGGGCGATGCACGATGGGGCGGATTGGCATATCAATGGGGCGGGAAAATGTGTAACAATGGGGCGGAAAAATATGTATCAATGGGGCGGATTCACCTGTTTCCCAAATGGCTGAAATTACCTTTAAATCAGTTAGAGTGAATTATCACACACACTTTGATTTTTTTCCTGATATAACAAATCTTGAATAGTTTTACGGTATTCATATTCTTAATTATATTTATAGTAGGTCCGTACATGAAAGGTAAATGTGGAAAAATACAACATCATTTATTTTTAGTCGCTTGACCCACATTACCTGACAATCGGTGGGAAAGTGATGAATGTAGTTTGATAGCATGCTCTTTTATCGATATATGAAAGTACACTTTATTTATTATGTTGTTATTATTCCTCGTACATCGCGCATTTACAAAATTATTTCCCGACCGTCGAAGAATTAATGGAACTTTTTATTCACCTTACATCGTACGACATAACCCCTTTTAGGAACCTCAATCTGTTGTACCGGAAGACGTTTTTATCCAATCAGAGTGAAGATATTTGGTCATGGGACTCTGTTACCAAGGTTTCAGCATCATAAAGTTCAAAGGTTAAAAAACGACTGTGTCGGAAAAAGCTACAATACCATACAACAGGTATGTGAATACAAACCATTCCAGCTAAATACCATACAATAGGTATTAGGGCCGTGTCTAAGGACCACGCCTGCTTCAATACCATACAACAGGTACTAGGACCATGTCCATTTCAAACAGTATCAGTTTGTTTAAATAAACAACATAATCTGATTATCATGCTCTTGATGTGTCCAAAAGACCGCCAAAACTGGCGATAGAAAAGGTATCTTGCCAAATATAGTTTTCTTGTTCATTCCTTGAACATATGTGCCACGAGCATCATTAAACTCTAAAACATGTAAAACATGGTTTATACGATAAATAAGCTGCCGATTTCCATTTAGGGATAATAAAGGTACCTCTACCTTAACAAACTATCAAATGTTTAATGGCTCTGACAACCACATTTATTGTTGGCACTAACCAATTCATCTCTGTCTGCAAGGCTTGTGAAACTGTATCAATTGCTATACCTATTTCAATGCACATCGAAAATATAGACTTCGCTATTAATTGCAAATTTTCTTTCATACTACCGGAATTTACTATTTCAACACAATTCTGATTGTCGGTAAACTACTGAATTGATTTTCCTATCAAACTGTCTTTGAAAGCAGATAAGGCCAACTCGATTGCTTTAAGCTCACGCCAAATGGAGCTTTGAGTAATATCTGAAGCAGTCCACATCTTGTGGAAATTTTATTTGCCAATTCTACACTGTATATTTGAAGCGTCTGAGTAAATAACAGATGATTTGCTGTACATTCCTTATTTTCTGCAGTTAATATTATCTAGTCAAAATTTCAGTTCACTGAAAACTTTTAATAAAAAAGATTCTGATACAATAGTGTCCCAAGTATTTCTGCTTTCAATTGACATGTAACAATATTTTGACATAATTCTAGATACGTTACCTATTACTGGTGACATAGATATCACGCGACCTACTACCTGAGCTAAAGATCTAGCTGTGAACTTCGGAAAAATAGTTAAAATACATTTCAAAGATGATAAAAAAAATCATTAATTCTTCCCTGAGGAATATGTAAGCAAAATTCTGAATTCCAGCTTATACCAAGCCACTCTAGTTCAGAAACTGGTGTAAAAATAGATTTTTCCTCATTAGAGAAAATCTGCATCAATTAAATAGTGTTTAACAAAAGAAGACTGTTGAATACAAGTAATTACGTCAGGGCTTATACCAAATCCATCGTCAAGATGAAGGACGACTTTTATTCCGTTTTAACGCCAAAATTTGACTATTGGCCTTAGACATTAAGTGAATATATATCCCTGTAGTAATACCAAATGGAAGGACAGTATAGCAATAAAACTTGCCTTCCCATTTAAACCCAAGATATGTTTGTTGTTGAGGACAAATATCTAAACGATAATATCCAGATTTAAGGTCAAATTTAAAAAGTCTCATACCACTTTCAAAATACTGTATGGCTAATTTCCAGTCCTCAAATTTTATCTTTTCTTTTTTGATATAATTGTTCAACTGGCTCAAGTCCGTTTTTTACCCGATTTTTGAACGGAAACACTGAGCGGACTAACAAAATAAGGTTGAAAAGGCACTTGAACAATACAACCCAGTTCCAATAGCTCATGTAAGGTCTGAGTGACAAAGGTTTCATTGTTAATAGCTGATCTTTTATTATTTTAACACATAGGCTTGGGAATGTGAAGAAATGGGATACATCGGCAAACGAATACCGAAGCAAGAACGATGAAAGGGGAAATTCTAAAATCATAAATCCAAAATCACGGCAATTCACAGCAACACGAATTGAGACAGTATGACAAAGACAAAACAAATAAACAAAAATGAACAAGAACGATACAAAACTAAAGCACTAGCAGTGTGAACCCCTATAAAACTGAGGTATCATCAGGTGCTCCGGAAGGGTAAGCATGATCTGCTCCACGCGTGGCACCCGTCACACTGCCAGTGAAAAGTCCGGTTTTGTCACAGTCGGTGTTAGTCAGTCCGGTAACAAACTCTGGATCTACCCAAAGATATCTGTTATCATTTGTGAAACAGAAACATTGTAATGGTCTGTCAAATCGTGGTGACGACCGTAAAACTTCTGTAGTGACAATTGCAACAGTGACTGAACATACCCTTGATGTATAAGTTTTTGAGACAGTAATTTCGCTCTGTTGACAAAATCGCTGTACAAACTACAGGCACGGCAACAGCGAATGAGTTGTGAAATGTACACGCCATATGCCGGAGAAGTGGGAATATTACTGCTCAAATACGGGAAGTTTACTATTGGAAAGTCGAAATCATCACGCTTGTCGTAAAGTTTTGTTTTCAGACGTCCAGAGTTGTCAATGTAGAGGTATAGGTCAAGATATGATGCTGATGATGGTGTATCAGTGGTCTCTTTAATTTCGAGTTCATTTGGGTATATAAGATGAAGGTTATCCTTGAATTGAGGATTCGTTTGTTCAATGAAAGAACATCATCTATATAACGGAAACTGAAATTAAAGGATTTGGCTAGCTTATTATCTTTTTTCTGAACTAGCCCTTGAATAACCATTTTATGGGATTGAATAACCATTTTATGGTATCTATAACAAAAGGATTAGCCGCTATTGCTTCCCAAAATTTAACATGCTTTGCTAATCTACCCTTAATACCAACAGGGTTGTCATTTAGATGACAAATGTCTTCAAAATATTTGATTTGTTCTGAATATATAGCATAATTTGTGCAATCATTCCTGCAACATTCAGAAAATTGGTCATAAAGAAAATACTTATCATTTACTATTGTAGCTGAATCTGTTGATGCTTCCGTACGTTGACTACTTCGGGCTGGTTGCTGTGTTGTTGTTTTGTTGTCTAATGCTGAGTAGGAGGGGACAATTTTTCCTCCAATGTCCTGGCTGTTTGCAGAAGTGGCAGATGTCATAGCCAGACTCACGCCTGGCGACTCTCCCGCGAAAGGGCGGCTGTTGAAAAGTACGTGGGTATAGATGCGCAAAAGCAGGATTTCCAACAGTTTCAGGAAGAACCATAGGATGTTGGCGTGGCACATTACTTGTGTAGGTTGCGGACGGTTCTTAGATTTTTCCTTGGCATTGCGTAATGCTCTGGTTCCCGCTGTTCGGATCTTTTTCTCATCATCAGAGTCGGATGCTATGTCACGGCTCTCGTATTCTCTTACTGTTCCCCAACCTGCTGGGGACGAATCAGCTATACGAATCAATTTATTCCTGGATTTCAACTTATTTACTAAATCAGCAATAATTCGAGTAGCTTGTGAATTATCTGCGGAAATCAGCTTAGACAGCCTAATGACGGTTTCATGAAGGTCTTGGTTGAACTCGTGCTGTATTCGGTTCCCCTCCGACTTAAATTTCAACTGTACATCCCCTTTTAACTTTCTCTTGAATATGTCTTGTTCTTGAAACAGCTCAGATTTCATATCTGTAAGTTTGACATCCAGTATATTCTTGAAAAGCTCTACGGTGTCAACAAGATCAGGATTGTGCAACTGTGGAACCGACGGAGCTGTAAAAGTAGACGTGCTCTGTTGGTTTTCATTTGCTGATGGCGAAGAATCTGCCATAGTGTTTTACGTACTGTGCTGTAGGAAAGGCGAACGTCGAATGAAAATGAGGACTCAAAATCTTGTCTCACGCATGATAACTTTATCATGTTAAGCACGAGCCATAATGAAATAAAGTAGTCGAGATGACCGGAGGTATTAACCAGTCAGTGATTGGAAATATATACAATCTTAACACCACGTGTACACAGTAAACAAATACACGTGGTCCACAGTAACCTTTATGAATATATATCTTCATGATTATAAATTTTACATAGAAAAATATTGAAAAGGTATATAGCCCGGCACCTGGATCGGTTTTCAGAAGCTCCGTCTACGAAGCTGCACCTTCTGTATTTCTCATACAAGAGCAGACTCGCTCACTACCCATTTTCCGCTTTTTTTAATAGCAATGAAAACTCGTTTCCCCAGTTGTCCCTTCCTCTTGATCTTTTTTTCTTTTACATATATTTTTTTTGAATTGATTAACTTATTCTCGTCGTGATATAGCTGAAGTATTGCTCACTGGACGTAAAACTCGAACTAATCAACTAATCAAAATATAGCTAATGAATACTAATACAACTTGTGCTAGGAATAAATATGATTGTTAGTTTTTTCACCGATACTGACAAAACTGGCCCTATTAGTTGTATGAACATGCTATGAATTATGTTGTTGGTTGATAATGAAGTCATAATTCATCCGTATAATACCAGAGAAATACAGCTTTTCATATGATGAGCATTTGAACTGTTATTTGCATTCGGCTGGATTGACAAGGGGAACCACAAAATTCTTATATAAACAGAATACCTGTAGAAAATATATTTACAGGAAAGACATTGAATTCGGTTGTAACCATCCTATGAATTCATCGTATCACCGGACAATTATGTGATGACACGCTAAAACACAAAAAAAGCCGGAAAACGTATTTATTTCAGGTGAACTACTTCCCATGGGACAATATTCATCAAGACTATTACTCTCCATTTCTCTTTGGAAAATAGTCATCGGAAGTATTTATGAAAAATAGTTAATGTATTTTTATTTCCAAAATAGTGTATTTAACTTTGTATAGAAATAATAGTAAATACCCATGTTAAACTGTGATATTTATTGTTTTAACTAAAGTAAGGGAGAACCGAACCGTCAGTCATAAAACGAACAATCCAGGGACAACGGCAACATCGGGAACACCAAGAAACAGGGACACCACATAAGGAGTGGACAGAAAAGAAAAATGAAGACACACATAAAGATGAAAAACACGGACCCAATAAAAAAATATGGGGGAGATCAAATGCCCCGGTAGAAAAGGCATCTCACGCTGTTTAAAACACATCCACCGTGTTGAGCATATCAATCCAGGAGTAAAACCAAATCCGTTAAAGGAAAAACAACCTCGGCTGTGAAGGGAAAGATCTGTAGTCATCAAACAGATATCCTGTAGTGGTCCACAAGATCGTGATGTCGACCGTAAAATTTCCCTAGTGATGACTTTAAGTTCTGGGTAACATACCTTTGCTTTAGTAGCCTATTTGTGTCAGCCGAGCTCTATCAAAGTATAGTCACTGTATCGACCACAGGCCCTTGAGTAGCGAATGAGTTTATATGAAAACATCAAAACTGTTTTATTGATACATTACAAATATTTTTATTTATTACTACTTGGCCGATGCTTGTGCTGGTGGACTGTTAGTTCCGAGTGTTTTCACCAACCCAGTAGTCAGTACTTCGGTGATGACTCGAAAGCGATTATTTTGAAACGTACAATATCAAAATTTTACAAAATTGTCAAAAACTAAGGAGTATCTCCCTCATGCATAGCTCTGTCCTTAGCTAATTTTGGCTTTTCTATTAGATCCTATTGGTTATTTGTTCTCCATCAGCTTTTCCATGTTTTTCGGTTTATGGACTTCCAGATATTTTGATTTGATCTGCACTGAGGAGACATAAATTGCCGAAATGCGCATATGCAGAAACTAATTTTTCTTTTTGTCCCGTACTCAAGTGGTGTCCTTGTTTCTAAGTGTTTCCGATGTTGCCTTTGTCCATGGATTGTTCGTTCTTTGACTGACGGTTCGGTTGTCACTTACTTTAATAGTAACTTCGGTATTTTGTTATTTATTTACAAAAAAATCTAGCAAAGTTTAAAAAAAGATTTATCCATCTTCACTGACACTCAAGACATATCAGGAAAAAGCACGATAAAATCATGGAAACCTGTATTAACGGTGCCAATCTTGCATCAGGAGAACGGTTGGTCGAAGCTACACCATTCTTTTTTGAAAACAAATAAAATTGAAAATTGTATAAAATCTAGCTTTTGAAAAACTTTTCAAGTCATCGCACGGTAGCTAAAGATATCCAACACGATAGAAAACAAATGCAATCTATTGACCCAAACCGTTTAACGTTTTATTATATTCGTTTTACCCATACTCGTCAATACAATATTGTCCCGTTATTCTAATTAAAAAATGCTGGAATATGTTTAAATTAACTGTTATATGGAACTATATATATATATATATCAACCACATGTACATCAAGTTATTAACTCGATAACAATATGTAGTAGTACGCCTCGGATAGGGTATTTAGTGGAAAGTTAGTGTCTTAAAATCGACCAATAACAATGCAAGAGGTTACGAACCTCTCAGACTCGCCAAGCTTTGTCGGGTGTTTTTTTTTTCTTTCATATGTTGAATTCGGTAAGTCCTTTGGGATTAGAACCTAGAGATATTTTTGATTATGTACCATCGGAATCTGACAGTTTCAAAAAAATTTCAGGCTAAGAATCTCAAAACGAAATTAATCCATACCATGCTGGTAATGATTGGTTATCATTCAATGGAGAACGAGCCAAGAAAGACAACTCAATTTTGAACAACCTCTTTTATACGCATATTTTGACCGTACGCGTATCTTTTAAAAATACGTATATGGTCTGACCGTACGCGTTTGGTCGGACTGTTTGCGTACGGTCGGGATAATATAAGGCGAATCGTAATGATACAGTGTATTATCTAATAGAGCACCTGAATCGGTTTTCAGGGGCTCCGGCTACAGAGCTGCCGGCTGGTTGATAGGGGAATGCCCTGTCTATTCGGGGTAGTCAGGTCATAATACGGAATCCTGACCGCAAACTATTGCAGCCAATATGTGTGGAGAACCGCCACGCTCCCTGCAGTATAAAGTCCCCTTCTACATTCTCTAAAAAGAGCAAAGTCACTGGGACTCGTAAAGAAGGCTAAATTTCCTGCCCCTACCCATTTCTCTCCTTTTCCGGTGGCAAACCGAACTCGTTTTCCCGGTTGTCCCTTCCACCTTTGTTTCTTTCTTCTCTTGTTTATATTTTTTACAATGATTAACTTGTTCTCGTTCCGTTATAGCTGAAATATTACTCCAGATAATCTATCAATCTAATTGAGCAAAGGCAGAAATGTAAATCGCCGTTACATATATGTGGTTTCAGCTCATACTGACTTGTTTTTTCTTCAGTTCATATTGAAAATGTACTTAGAAGACAAAATCAATTCGGAAAGAATACGAAACGCTTTGAAACAATTAAAAGTTGAATCAGTCAAATTTAGACAGAGTGTTAAAGGAAAGATTTTAGCATTAATAAATTCCAAGCAGTTCGGCATGATCGGAAATATATGTGAACTTGCTAAATATTTTAGACGCATTTCCATTTGTGAAAAAACACACTCTCTTAAATAAAATTATGTCTAGACATTGATTCTAACTGTTTAAATTAAATTCACGGATCTGCAGTAAACGTTATGGCGTATAATGAAGTTGTAGTTAAGTTTTCCTGTTCCTTGCATCACTCAGCCGTATAGGACATTCGGATCCTCTTTTGATCTTATTCCTCCATTTTAATATATATGGCTTTTTCATTATTTACTTATTTTACATGGGTTATACATGTATTTCATCCAAATGTATTCATTCATTCGAAATGATTTTTTAGATCTCATACGGTCATCATGCCGAAATGGGCTGTATCGAGTATACGGTCGGACCGTACGGCTATATGAGTATACGCATATGGAACGTCCAAATACGCGTATGGTCTGGAACATAATACATGTGTGCCTCCATTAAAAAAATAGCAATTGTTTTCATCTCAATTCTATGTTCATTTTGTGCCTAATAAGAAGTTATAGTGCTTTTTTTCTATTATGAAGTCGCAAATATTTTTTTATTTTAAAAACCAGTATTAATTGAACGTTCTTGAATATCTCAAATCAGTTTAGAAAGAATGAAACATTTCTGAAATATGTTGGCATTCTTGGACATTTTGGAATCTATTCCCTCCTTATTTTTTTAGTAAATGTTCACAAGTCAATGTTAGCGCAGCTTCTTGGGGATAAAATACAGGAGAGTAACACTACTTTTTTTATTATGCCCCGACGATAAGTCGGGGGGCATATTGTTTTACCCTTGTCCGTCCGTCCGCCCGCAACTGGGTACATAGTTTGTCCGGGCTGTTTCTCCTTCAGTGTTTATGGTATGAAGTTTTTATTTTGCAGTTCATTTGGGCATATATTGTAGATGTGCCTTTTGGTATTGATTTTGATATTGGTTCATTTTTCCGAAAAACATACAATGGTGAACTTAGTCGTTTTTTACTATTTTCACATAGAGGGTACACGATTTGTCTGGCCAAGACCTACAGTTGTTATGGTAGGAAGTTTTTATTTCACAGACCATTTGGGCATATATTGTAGATGTGCCATTTGGTATGGATTTAGATAAACTGGTCCATTTTTCCCAAAAATATACGTTGTTGAACTTAGTCGTTTTTACGATTTTCTCGTAGAGGGTACACAGTTTGTCCAAGATTTCCTACAGTTTTTGTGGCAGGAAGTTTTTATTTGACAGATGATTTGTAATATATTGAAGATGTGCCTTTTGGTATTTATTTTGATTTTGGTGTATTTTCCAAAAAATGAGCATTGTTGAACTTAGTCATTTTTTTACTGAATGTGACATAGAGGGTACATAGTTTGTCCGGACAACCCCTCCTACAGTTATTATGGTAGGAGCTTTTTATTTTATTTTACAGATCAATTTGTCATTTTTGAAGATGCGCCTTTTGATATTAATTTTTATTTTGGGGGAATTTTTCTAAAAATATACATAGCAGATGAATATAGCCCTTTTTGCGATTTTCTCATAGAGAGTACACGGTTTGTCTGGCCAAGACCTCCTACAGTTTTTATGGTTGGAAGTATTTATTTTGTAAATCATTTGAACATATGTTACAGATGTGCCTTTAAGTATTAATTTTTATTTTGGAGTATTTTTCTAGAAAAATTCCTTTGGTGAACTTAGTGGTATTTTTTTTTTTTGTTTTTTTTGTTTTTTGTTTTGTTTTTTTAGCGATTTTGACACAGAGGGTACACAGCCAAAATATAGTTTTCGGGGGCATCGTATGTGTCTTACAGACACAAACATCATTACTAAGAAACCACTTCTACATCTGTACCTTGCGCGTGGGCATTTCATCCTCTAGTTTTCTTTTAATTTTAAATTCGCCACGAGTAGAGAAAGCTTCAATAGAAACACAATTTCAGTTTTAAAAGCATGACAATAAAACTTCAAGGAGTCACAATAACAAATATTCAACGATATTAATACTTTAAATGATTTCTATAAATAACCAATAGAATATGCCGGCTGACATTTCCTGGAGAAAAGTCATAAACTTCATTACTTAAGAGAAATACTTTGACACATATCTGACACCATATTAATTCAATTGCATTCCCACGAAAATTAGAATATCTTCAACTGAATTAAATTGTCTTCACTCATTATTGTGCTTTGCCAAGTCTTTCTGCACTAACAGAATGAAAAAAAATAAGGTAAACAGTTGAGCATAATTTGTTAAATTATACAGGACGACGGGCTGTCATTCTGGCTTTGTAACTGTAATTTTTCTCGAATATCAGTTTTTCGGCTGACAGCTACAACGCCTATTCGTGTCACTGTTTTCTTTTATTTATATAGAGGAGGTCCAAAAAGTTCCAGCAAAAAACTTTTATTCGGACAATCTATCATGAATGCTCAGTGGAATAATAAACTCACCTGATTCTATCACAATTTATTTGAAAAAAGACTACTAAGAACTGGAATTTCAGAGCTGCCGGGTGCGTCCCCAGCTGGTGGATAGGGGAATACCCTGTCTATATGGGGTAGTCAGGTCATAATTCTGAAATCCTGCCAGCGAACCATTGTAGCCAAATCGTTGAGAAACGCTAAAGCTAAGCTCCAATATGAAGACCTTTCTATATTTTTCTAAGGAGAGCCGAGTCACTGGGTCTCGAATAGAACGCTAAATTTCCTACCCTACCCATTTTTCACCTTTTCCAGAGGCAATCAAAACCCGTTGCCCCGGTTGTCCATTCCACCTTGCCTTCTGTGTTTTTCTTTTACTTAAAATTTTTTGCATTGATTAACTTGTTCTCGTCCTGATATAGCTGAAATATTGATCACTGAACGTTAAACTCTAAGTAATCAATCAATAACTAGAACATCGTAACCAGTCTACTAGACGGTACGTAATATGTTTAACCTCAATTCCACAATCGAATTTAATTTGCCGTATGACAATTTAATGTTCTTAACAGTCAATACACTGCTTGCAATATTTTGTCAGAGGAGCATAATACAAGCATTTTATTTTATTTTCTAATTTGCCTGTTGTTTCCAATACAGTTGTATTTAACTGTACAATAAAAATAAACAATTTGAAGTGCATTCAAGCTAGGTTTGTAATTAACACTTACTTCAAAGCTGTTGTCCCTGCAACAAAGTCGAAAATTAGCCGTATGTAGCATACAATCGTAAACTTCCGTGTTGTCTCGAAAGCGTTTAAAATTATTTTCAAGTGTTAGCCAATTATTTTCAAGAGGTTTAATATGTTAGATATAGCCATACACTTGAAAATTGAAACGAGATTCGGATATATTGATGCACGAATTACATA